>CATIWM010404642.1:0-39041 GCA_949671775.1 Mallotus repandus | reverse complement strand
TGATTAATTAAAAATAATAATAATAATAATTAATAAATTAACAAACTGCATTTAGGACACATAAATTAATTATATGCCTGTGCCAAGTACCATCATTAGACTATAATTATATTTATATATTAATTAATTTATTTAATTATAGTCCAATGTGCTTTTGCTACCAAATTTGAAATAAATTTGGTTTCCCTCCAATTTCTGGTAAAGCAATAATTTAGGTGTACCTTACAAAATAAGGGACACAAAAACTCTTCCCACAAACAATGTGGGATAACCCTTCATTCAACCAACTAATATAAAAACTACATATAACATGTATATATATATATACATACATATATATGCATATATGTGTGTGTGTGTGTGTGTGTGTGTGTGTATATATATATATATATTGTAGGGTACACTTAAACTATTGCTGTAAGAGAAATTGGAGGAAAACCAAATTTATTTCAAATTTGGTAGCAAAAGCACATTGGACTATAATTAAATTAATTAATTAATATATAAATATATTTATAGTCTAATGATGGCACTTGGCACAGGCACATAATTAATTTAAGTGCCCTGAATGCAGTTAGTTAATTTATTAATTATTATTATTTTTAATTAACAGACACAACCTTTTGAAAGGTTGTTTGTTAACTGCAGAAGTTTATTATTTATAGAATAAGTTAAGTGTCATTTAATTATTAACGTATTATTTTCTTTCTATTTCTCTGCAACTATCCAACCAAATAACAAAGAAGTTATTTACAGAGTTCATTGAATTTGCGATGTTTGAATTCTAGGCTTTGTTGTATCCTGAAGGTAGGTTGCTTATAACCTTGTAGCAAATTAGTGAGGGAAATCAATACCTTAAAGATAATGTTTTTATTATGCCTCAAAGCCTATAAAATACCCACTGTTCCTAACAATTTTAAGGTATTGATTCTGCAATGGAGTCCAAGGCTATTGTGAGTCAAGAGTTTGTGAAATTAGACCATTTTGATGGTACCAATTTTGTTCGTTGGAAAGACAAGATGATGTTTCTATTGACTGCTCTGAAAATATCATACATTCTTGATCCAAAACTGTAAAAAATTCTTGCACCCAAAGATGAAGACACTGAACAATTGAAGGCAGATCGTACAAAATATGAGGAAGATGAATTGTTATGTAGAGGACACATCCTCAATAATCTTTCTAATTGACTATATGATCTTTTCACTTCCATCAAGTCTGCAAAAGAAATCTAGAATTCTTTGGAGTACAAATATAACACAGAAAAATAAGGTGTGGACAAATTCCTTATCATGAAATTTTTTGAGTTTACTATGGTTGATAATGTTTCTATTATGGATCAAGTGCATGAGTTTCAAGTCCTTGTTTATAAACTTAAAGACCTGGAAGTAATAGTTCATGAATCATTACAAGTAGGAGGAATAATTGCTAAACTTCCTCTTAGTTGGAATGATTATAGGAAGAAATTACTACACACCACAGAGGAATTTTCTCTTGAACATATTCAAAACACTTGCGAATTGAAGAGGAAACCATAATTCATGTGAAGAATTTTGCAAGTGAATCTGCCAAAAAAGTTACTTTTGTTCAAGCAAACCAGAATTTTGGAAAGAACAAGGTTGGAAATAAGAGGAAATTTTTTGAGGCTGCTGCAAAGAATTTTGAAAATTCAGGCATGACAAGCAACTCTAAGAAGGGCAAAACATGTTATAATTGCGGCAAAAAGGGGAATTACAAACGCGAATGCAGGTTTCAAAAGAAACAGAAGCAAGACAATAAGAATGATGTCCAATAATGCAAATATGGCAGAACATGTGACTGAATTAATTGCTATGGTTTCAAGTCTACATATTGGAATGATTACTGAACTTCATATGGCTGTAAGTACCATGTCTAATGATTGGTGGTACAATTCTGGTGCAATAATTCATGTTTGCAACAACAAGAATCACTTTAAAGACTATAAAATTACTACTGATGGCCAAAAAGTTTTAATGGGAAATTTCAATGCTGCAAAAGTCATTGGCAAAAGAAGTGTGGAACTGAATTTCACTTCTAGAAAGAAATTGTTACTCCTTAATGTTTTGCATGTACCAGATATGAGAAAGAATCTTGTATCTGCATATTTACTTTGTAAGAAAGGGTTCAAAGTTGTCTTAGAGTCGGATGGTATAATTCTGTCCAAAAATGGCTTGTATATGGGAATGGGCTACTCATGTGATGGAATGTTCAAACTCAGTATTAATAATAATCCACATGTTTCTGTTTATATGGCTGATTTATCTTTATCTTTATAGCATGATCATTTGGCACAAGTTAGTTTTAGATCATTAAAATATATGGCTAAACATGGATTAATTTCGTATAAAGATGAAAATACAAAAACATGTGAAATATGTATTCAAGCAAAAATGTCAAAAAGGCCATTTCCTAAGGTTGAAAGAAATTCTAAATTATTTGATCTTGTATATTCTAATATTTGTGAATTGAATGGCATATTGACTAGAGGTGGAAATAGATACTTTATAACATTTTTAGATGACCATTCAAGATATACTTATGTTTAGTTAATGAAATATAAGGATCAAGCTTTTCAAATGTTCAATATTTATAAATTAGAAGTAGAAAATCAAAAGGGAAAGAAAATTAAAATTCTAAGGAGTTATAAAGGTGATGAATACTTTCCTACATAATTTTTTTTTTATTTTGAGAAGAAAATGGAATCATACATCAAACAAATGCACCTTACACACCTCAACTGAATGGTTTAGCAGAAAGAAAGAATAGAACACTTATTAACATGCTTAATTCTATGTTAGTAAATGCTAAATTGCCTATAATTTTGTGGGGAGAAGCATTGCTTACTGCTTGCCATATACATAATAGAATTCCTTCCTGAAAATTTAAAGTTTCTCCATATGAATTATGGAAGAAAAGAAAACCAAAATTAAGCTATCTTAGAGTTTGGGGATGCCTTGCCTTTTACAGAGTTCCGAATCCTAAAAGGATGAAATTAGGACCTAGAGCTTTAAAAGGTATATTTGTTGACTATGCTGAAAATTCAAAAGCAAATAGAATTTTAGATTCCAACTCTAATGTAATTATGGAATCTAGAGATGTTGAGTTTATTGAAAATAAATTTCAAAATGATTCACGTATATTAGATGAACCAAATACATCTCAAGCTGACAAAGAGCCAATAAATATTGAAAAACTAATATTAGTTCAAGCAATGAAAAAAATCAAATTGATTCTTCCATTGAAGTTAGGCGGAGTACACGAGCCAAAAAGGAAAAGAATTTACATTCATACTTTATACCTTTATAATTTATTATTTTCTTAGTTGAGGGCAATAGAGTTGATGTACTTAATAAAATTCCAATTTTGTTAGTAGTTGAAGATGATCCTAAGACTTATAAAGAGGCAATGTTGTCTCGAGATGTTACTTTTTAGAAGGAGGTTATCAATGATGAAATGGATTTATTATTGTTTAATAATACTTGGACAATTGTTGATTTACCTCCGGGATCCGAGGCAATTAGATGTAAATGGGTTTTCAAAAGAAAAAATGATACTGATGGCTTAATACAAACTTTTAAAGCAAGGTTGGTAGCCAAAGGATATAGGCAAAAGGAAGGAATAGATTACTTTGATACATATGCTCCTGTGGCTCGTATAACATCTATAAGAGTACTTTTAGCTTTATCATCTATAAACAATTTATATGTACATCAAATGGATGTTAAAACGACCTTTTTGAATGGTGACTTAGATGAAGAAGTGTATATGGAACAACCTGAAGGTTTTGTTTTACCAGGAAATGAGCATAAAGTCTGCAAGTTAATAAAATCCTTGTATGGATTAAAGCAAGCACCGAAACAATGGCATGAGAAATTTGATTCTGTGATTTTAGAATATGGTTTTACTCATAATAGTGCTGATAAGTGCATATATTGTAAGTTTACAGATAGTTTTAGTGTGATTATATGTCTTTATGTAGATGATATGCTTATTATTAGTACTAACATGCATGAAATTAATGATACTAAGAATTATCTAACCTCAAGATTCAAAATGAAATATTTAAATGAGGTAGACACTATCTTGGGTATCAAAGTTAAAAAACATAGTAGGGGTTTTACTCTTTGTCAATCTCATTACATAAATAAAATTTTGAATAAATTTAAACATTTAAATGTCAAAGAAGCAAATACTCCTTATGATGTTTCTTCTAAATTGACTGAAAATACTAGTAGATCAGTTACTTAAATTGAATATGCTAGTGCAATTGGAAGTCTAATGTATGCCATGCATTGTACTAGACCATATATTGCTTTTACAGTGTGTAAATTATCTAGGTTTACAAATAATCCTAGTGTGGAACATTGGAAAGCAACAACACTAGTGTTTGGTTACTTGAAAAAGACTATGAATTTAGGATTGTTATATAATAAATTTCTAGTTATGCTTGAAGGTTATACAAATGCTAGTTGGATAACTAGTACAAAAGGTAACAAGTTAACTACTTGATGGGTTTTCACCCTAGCAGGTGGTGCTGTTTCTTGGGCATTAAAGAAACAAATTTGTATAACCCATTCTACAATGGAATAATAATTCATAACATTAGCAGCTGCTGGTAAGGAGGCAGAACGACTAAGAAATTTGTCATTGGATATTAAGTTGTGGCCACAACCAATGCCAGCCATCTCCTTACATTGTGATATTCAAGCAACTATGTCTAAGGCATTTAGTAAAATGTACAATGGAAAATCTAGACATATTAGTTTGAGACATGAATATGTAAGACAATTAATCTCTAATGGAATTATTTCCATAATGTTTGTTAAGTCTTGCAATAATCTAGTAGATCCATTTACTAAAGCTCTACCAAGAGATGTTGTTAAGAAAACTTCTGCTGGATTAGGATTAAAGCCATTTATATAAGCTTACTAATAATAGGAACCCAACTTTACTAATACATTAGTAAAAGTTTAAAGGGTAATAACAAATTATTGGTAAGTGGAATACATATTAAATGGGAGGGTGAGCGTTGAAATGAGACACTCTTAATGAAATTTAAATTCCACCTATATGAACATGGGAAGTGGTACCGCTTCAATAAAAGTGGATAACTTTATAAATGTTCATGAATTCTGGAGGTAGCACAAGGCCATATTAGTGCTAAATTAATGGTGAACTTCGATGTTAGGTTTTGGAATTATGTGTGTAGTATTTCCGATTCTATAATAGCAAATCTTGATTTAAGCTATACCAATCAGCTGTCATGATTTCTATAGGATTTTGAAGTACTAACACTAAAGAGAAGTTTAAATCGAAAGATACTTTCTCTTTACGCATGAAACCAGGATTAACCTAATATTACAAACTAAGTGGGGGATTGTTATATGTAGCTTGTATATTAGTTGGTTGAATGAAGGGTTATCCCACATTATTTGTGGGAAAAGGTTTTGTGTCCCTTATTTTGTAGGGTACACCTAAACTATTGCTTTAAGAGAAATTGGAGGGAAACCAAATTTATTTCAAATTTGGTAGCAAAAGTACATTGGACTATAATTAAATTAATTAATTATTATATAAATATATTTATAGTCTAATGATGGCATTTGGCACTTGGGCACTTGGCATAGGCACATAATTAATTTAAGTGCCCTGAATGCAGTTAGTTAATTTATTAATTATTATTATTTTTAATTAACAGACATAACCTTTTGAAAGGTTGTTTATTAACTACAGAAGTTTATTATTTATAGAATAAGTTAAGTGCAATTTAATTATTAACATATTCTTTTCTTTCTATTTCTCTGCAACTATCCAACCAAATAACAAAGAAGTTCTTTACAGAGTTCATTGGATTTGCTATCTTTGATTTCTAGGCTTTGTTGTATCCTGAAGGTAGATTGCTTATAACCCTGTAGCAAATTAGTAGAGGCAATCAATACCTTAAAGATAGTGTTTTTATCATGCCTTAAAGCCTCTAAAATAGCCATTGTTCCTAACAATACATATACCATTTAAGGATGTATACCTTATAAATTAGTTTGTTTAACTAGATCCAATAATTATACATAAGTTATAGGTTCAGGTTAGGCTTTGAAAATCGTGAGAAATTATATTACTTAATGCATTTAGAATTATATGTGACACACTTATAGAAATAAATTAGACAAAGCTTAAGGCTAATGTATATGCATTTGCGAATTTATATAAATAGGTGTAATTGGTGTACATATATATATATATATATATGGCAAAAACAATTTTTAAGTCAATGAACTATAGCGGTTTTTTCTATCGAGCTCCTATGTTTTTATTGCATTGCATGGAGCCCCTATGCTATTATTTATGTATACATTGAGCCCCTAAAATTTTTGCGCATTTTTATGGAATTTGTCAAATTGGGGCTTAGTAGCCATATAAATAATAGCATAGGGGCTCAATGCAATGTAATAAAATGATAAGGGCTCAATAGAAAAAATCGCTATAGTTCAGGGGCTTAAAAATAGATTTTGCCTATATATATATATATATATATACATACATACATACATACATACATATATATATATATACATGTATGTACATGTATACATGTATATATACATACATATATATATATGTATATATATATATACACATACATGTATATATATACATACATGTATACATGTATATATATATACATACATGTATACATGTATATATACAGATGTATGCATACATATATAGGTAATTGATCAAACCAATTAGATAAAATTCCTAATAATTTTTGTTGTAATAATAATTTTGCTTTTAGAACTTCTAAATCTCTTCCTTTTATTATAGTTGAATTCATTCTAGCCCAATTTTATATTTCTTCTGCCATATTTTCACATGTTCTTTTTAACCAATAAACTTCCCCTTTGTAATTTTGATTTTCTAATTTTTCAAGTCTATTTGAAGATTCACCTTCTTCTCCTACGGTTGGATATTTTATCGGTGCAATGGGTGCTGGTGGTTGGAATAAGTTTAATACATTTGTATATTTTTGTAATGCTCTTTTCTAACATGTTCATAACTAGGGTGTGTATTATTATGTTGAATAAGTCAAATTTTACTTTCTTTGCTTATTTCCTTTTATATTTTTGCTAATTTTAAACATTCCTCAAAATTAAATCAATATTCTTCTACATCTTGATTATTCATTTTATGGGTCTAAATTTCCTTGATTAATGATAGTTTCTACAATATCTTTTAACATTGTTAGTACCATTATTTTATTATTATATCCTACCATATTTAAAATTTCTTGCATTTATTGACTTTCTAAAAATTCTTAAGTTTCTTTTTCTGCATCTAAAGTTTTTTGTATTTCATCTTTTAATGTTGTCATATTTGAAAGTCTACTCCAATCTAATATATATATATTGTCTAAAATTTTATCTATTATAGAACTCATGATAAACTGATAGTTAGAATTTCTTTTACTAAAAGTTCTATTCTATATTGTTGATCTACTACTTTTTCAAGAGTTGTAGTAATTTTTTCTAAACTTTCCTTATTTTCTTGTAGTGATATTAATCTATTATATAAATAATTTCCTAAATTAGTTATCATATCTATTATCAAATTTTCTTCAAGATTACCTTCTATACTATAATTATTATGTGATTCTTTATAATTACAAAATACTGTATTATTATCAAAATCTTGATTTATTTGTTCATTATTACTACTAATTCCTATTAACAAGTGTTCAAATTTTCTTTTCATGATTTTTAAATTCTCTGCAAATTCTTTACTCAACCTATAGGCTCTGATACCATAGTAAGAATGCATGCATGAAAAGCAGATAAACTGTTAAATGATAGACAAACTATCAAAATTCATAGTATAAATTAAAATTTCACAAAGCATAATTAATATAACTAGGAACAATTAATTCATACAAGCATTCAAACCATTGATCAAAAAATATAGAAAGAGTAGGAGAACTTATAGAGAGATAGCTTTCTATTTACAAATATATTTTGAACTCATAAAATTTTTATTTATAGGTTTTTCGTTGTTCTTGCAATACAAGCATACATAGCTATTTATAGACAAACTAACTTGTGATAACCAACATTGGTTATCCAAGTCTAATTCTTCTACATTTTTCTTTTTTTTTTAATCTTTTCTACTATTTCATTTAATATACATAGATTTTTCTCTTACACTACATAGACTTCTCTACACCTTAGTGTCGATTCTAGTGGAAGTAAGCGAATGTTTTAATTTACGGTTGGCGATTCAGGGGAAGCTATTCTCCACCCAAACTAAATTTTCAATTTTTATTAATTAAAGGAACAACGTTGTGTTATTCTAGGTTTCCATTATATAAGCATAAACCCTATCCTTTACTCATTTTCTCTCCTTTTCTCTCAAACGCCTCACCTCACACTTCTTCTCCTCTCCTATAATTTATTAGTGATATGCCATAGGACAATTATGTAATGACCATACTTTGACTTTGTCATATTTCTATTTAATAATAAAGAGACATTATTATTATTGACTAATTCTAATTATGTTCATTGATTAGTTAATTCTACCTAAGGTCATTAAGTATATGACTTGATAGTAAAACTCTTAGGTGATACTTCAATTCTAATCTAAAATATCCTTAGTTGATCGTTGTTGTGTAAACAACAATGAATAAAGACTAATATGAAGTTGGCTGATGATTATGTTTTACTGATCATGTATATGAGATATTGATTCAAACTTGTTGGTACATATTTAGAGAAATAATGTATTAAATCGACCCACTATGAGAATACTATATGGATAATTCTCATAAGTGATTCTCATCACAGTAGTATTATTTCAGTCCTCTGACCTAAAATCACCATGATTTTATGCATAATAAGTTTTATATTTTGACACATTCTTTCATAATCTTTAACTGGATGGGAAAACGGGTTGTGATTCATATAGAATAAGTTATGTGAGGAATGTGAGTGATTGAGATGAAATTTTTCCCTCGGTTATTTTAAGAAGATCTTTATGGGCCCCTTGATAAGTTAGACTGAAGAGAAATGCATGGCCATGCTAGAATGAGTTGATAAAGAGTCATCAATATCAAATTAAGAGTTATCAAGTATCAGCCTACTTAAGATTGAGAAATAATATTTTTGGACTACATAATGATGACATAAACCATGTCTTATGTTCAATCGATATATCGTATGACAAAAGGACAATAATACACATTGTGCATTAGCTTATGGCGAAGTATTGACCTCCACAAAACTTGGGTAGTCATAATATATTACTAGAGGCCACTTATGACTTGTGGGCTAAAATGAGGATTTTAGGCCCACTACCAACGTTGTGTGAATCTACAGGGTCGCACACTTAAAACATGTCCAAATCATAATTGGGTTAATTAACCCAATGATAATCTCTCTAAAAGAATAAATAAATAAATGAATATATATATGTGTGTGTGTGTGCTTGAGTGCGTGTGCGTGTGCGTGTTTTTGTGTATGTGTATTTATATTTATATTTATATTTATTTATGTATTTCCTTATATATATATGTGTGTGTGTGTGTGCGTGCGTGTGCATGTGCATGTTTTTGTGTATGTGTATTTATATTTATTTATTTATTTCCTTATTTATTTAAGGTAAGTGTTATCTTGAATAAATAGGAAATAATACTAATTTTGGAATTAGAATTAAAGTAGAAATAAAAGTTTAAACTTACCAAAACTTTTTTGGTAAGTCAAGGGTTTGAAAAACCCTAGATGAGATGCCTATAAATGTGTCTCATTCTCTAAGGTTTTGTAAGGCTCATTATCCGCCTTTTTCTTCTACTTCTTCTATGGAAAGAAAACACACAGAGAGAAAATAAAAGGTGAGACTTAAAAAGGTGCTAGCACACCTACATTGTTTTGGATACCCTATTCGTGTGGATAGCGGTAAAGGACGTGGCTTTATCGACGGCGTCTTAATTCGACAAGATCTATAAAAAAAGCTCGAGGTTGGGTGTTATCGGTGTGAACCTCCTCTCTTTCTTCCAATAATCTTGCCTTGAAATCATCTTTTTAAATTTTGGAAACCCTCTCAATCGATTTATTTGAATTACATGGATCCTTTAAAGGGGTTTAATGATTTAATTTTTTAATTTCTACTGCATTTTGCATCACGAAATCCCAACATGATCCTCTCCTCTCTTCAAATACCCTAACCCTAACCATAACCATAACCTCTCCTCTTCTAATCCTCTTTCTTCACGTGTTTGTTTTTCCTCTGATCTCTCTAAGCAATCCATTAGATTACTAGATTTAGTATTTTTTTTTCTTTTGTTATTGTTTCTATCTTCAATTGAATGGTCTTTTTTTTATTATTTCGCAGTGACAATCATATCATATACACACTTACACAGAGTAGATCTTCATTTGATTTGTGTTTTTGTTGGTTTTTTATACTGAAACCATCGAGGATATATTTTCTTTGGCAATTTCTTTATTGAAAATGTGTCATTTTGTATAATATTTTTGAAAAAAGTTGTGATTTTATTTGATATAGTCTCTTTTTTTTTTAAATCTTTAAAAGTTATCATTGATGATGAAAAGGTTTTTTTTTTTTCAAAAAATCTTTGATATGTTCTATGAACCTTTTATATCTTATCTCTGCGTTATATATCTGAGTAAATAAATTTTTTTCTTTAAAATATTAGTTATATATATATTATTATTAATGACTATTTAGTTGGAAAATTATGGTAAATAAATATTTTATAAAAAGTAAATTTATATTTTTATAGATCTTTGATAGAAAATTGATTTTTGATTATGAGTTATTAAATATACACATATTTAACCATGCATGTGATTTTCTTTGTTCTTAACATCTATTTCATTTTTGATAGCGTTGGGTTTCATGATGCATAGAGGCAGCAGAAATAAAAATTTTAATCACAAAACCCCTCATAGAATTCATGTAATTCGATTAAATTGTATATAAAGGGGTTCCAAAAACTCACCAAGATGAACATGAGGAAACATCATTGGAAGGATGATAGGGGGTTTCACTCTAGTGACATCCTACCTCGAGCTTTTTGTACTTCTTATCAGTTTAAAACGCTGCCAATTGAGCCATGTCCTCTATTGGTATCTATACGAACAAGATACCTAAAACAATATTGTGCTAGTACCTTTTGAGGCCTCACTTTCTCTCTATATTTTCTCTATTTTCTTTTTTCAAAAGAACAAGAGAGAGAAGAATGAAAAGATTACCACAACCTTACACACACACACATATCCATTTAAGGTTTACCTTAGCAAAATCATTTTGGTATATTTTAGGACTCTATTTCTATTTATTAAAGAAAATTGGTATCATAAATAAATGGATCATAATTTTGTTTAGGAATAAAAATATTCATCATATTTTATGATAGCTTATTCCCCCATGGTGCTAGTAATTTATGAAATAATAAATTTAAATATACTATATTTGTTGGATATATTTTTGCTTTTATATAATATTCCTCAAATTTACATGCATACTCTTTGAAATAGTTTATATCACATATCTGTAGTTTTGCTAAATACTTTTTATAAGTATCTTCTGAAATTATTACTTCTTTATACGTAAAATGCTTTAATAATATTTTTTCATATTTTCTTACTAATTCTTTGTTTGTAATTGCATTTTCTATATGTTTTTTCAGTTTTTGACAATTGATCAAACCAATTAGCTAAAATTCCCAATAATATTTGTTGTAATAATAATTTTGTTTTGAAACTTCTAAATATCTTCCTATTATTATAGTAGAATTCATTCTTGCCTAATTTCTTAGTTCTTCTATCATAATTTAACATGTTTTTTTAACCAATATACTTCTCCTTTATAATTTTATTTTCTATTATTCTTTCTTTAGCTCTCTATTTGAAGATTTTTCTCCTACAGTTGGATATTTTATTGGTGCAATATGTGTTGTTGGTTGTATTTTTATTTCATTCATAAGAATTTATTCTTTTGTATCTGTTTGTTTATCTAAGTCTGATTCTTCATTTTAAGAAGACCCAGTTATTTCTATAACATTTACTTGTTCTTCTAAGACAGTTATTTCTAGTTGATTAATTAAATCTAATATTTCTTCAGAAATAGTTTATGTACTAAATATTCTAATTTTAGTCAATTCTTCATTATTATATTCAATTCCCACAAATTTTTCTTTTTTTTTAGATTAATTACTTGTAATATTTTAGGATTTCTAGTTACTATATTTTTTACTTCTATGATTTTCTGTCTCTATAGTTGTTGAAGGGGGGGGGGGGGGGTTGTTTATCCTATCTTTAAACACTCTATGAGCATATATATATCATCAAATCCTAAGTCTAGTTTTTGTTTAAGATAAAATACAATATAACAAATATCCATTTTTTTAGTAATAAAATAACATTAGGAAAGAGCCTGAACTCGCTAACATTTTCTAATGTTGTTTTATAAACAAAAGATTTTTCTAAAGCCATTAATTAATTTCTCTGGCAATTTTTTTCATATCTAAAACTTATTAGTAAATTAAATTTTGACCTATCTTTTATTACTCTATACATATGATGGTTATTATTATGTTCATTAATCCATTTTCTATCATTTATGCTCATATCTTGATGTTTTCTTGCTAAATTTAAAATTTCTTCTTTAGTGTATAATTTTCTTACTAAATTATCAAAATCTGATGTTAAATTTTCCCTTATTTATTTCCCTATTGCTAATTTATTAAACCTAATGCACATTTTAATATTTTCTCTGTGGTCTTTTTCCATTTGCTTATATCTAGGATAAGTATTAGCATGTCTAATAAGCCAACTTATATTTGCTTTACTTCTAACAGCATATGTTTTACTAATACTAAAATTTCTTCTCTACAATATAAATTCATTTTTATTTATGGATCAAGATTTCCTTAACTAATAATTCTTGCTATAGTATCTTTTAATATAGGTAATACCATCATTTTATTATTATAATATGTCATGCTTAAGATTTCTAGCATTTCTTGACTTTCTAAAAATTCTTGAGTTTCTTTTTCTGCATATATAGTTTTTCCTATTTCATTTTTTAGTGATGTCATTATTGAAAGTCTACTCCAATCTAATATACATATATTATCTAAAATTTTATCTATTGTGGAACTCATGATAAACTAATAGTTAAAATTTCTTTTACTAACAATTCTATTCTATATCTACTATTCTTTCAAGAACTGATGTTATTTTTCTAAACTCTCCTTATTTTCTTGTAATCCTAATAATTTATTATATAAACAGTTCCTAGATAGTTAAACTAATAGTTAAAATTTCTTATCATATCTATTATTAAATTTTCAACGGTATTTTCTTCTATACTATGATTATTATGTGATTCTTTATAAATATAAAATACTATGTTATTTTCAAAATATTGGCTTATTTATTCATTGTTACTGCGGATAATAAACCCACAAGTCATATAAGTTGTCAAAAATTGCAGTCACATCCTAAAAAAATTTCTTTTTTTAATCGAGTCCTAGAAGCATTTAAATTGTTTTATGTCCACTTCCGTCATCTCAAATGGAATGGACTGACGTGGTAATTAGACCCCACCCAATGAGTTAGCTGCACACGTCAGTTCATTAATGAGTTAGCTGCACACGTCAATTCGAAAATTTCAATCAAGTCCTAGATTATTTCTCTTCTAATTAACATGAAAAAAAAACCATTACACAATATGTCACACCTCATCTCAAGTAGCCCGAGATAGATGTTTAAAACCAACCATTCAGCAAACCACTTGATTTAATCAAATTATATTATAATTATAATCATATTAGCTATAAGAATTAAAATACCTCCTAAGAAAAACTTGGTCTATTCATGTAATGGAAAATAAAATTTTCTCTGTAATTTTATGAATTTATGAATAATAATTATAGTATAGGATAATTAAGTGACATAGAAATTACATTTTTTTTAAACTAGGTTGATATTAATATTTGCAAACTAAAGCATAGTAGAGTAAAGATCATTAAGGCAACATAAAACACATTTATACATAGTTGCTTTACACAAAGCCTAGCCACCACTATTTGATTTCAAATATATTCTTTTACAATACTTATATAAACAAAATTGAGAAACAAAGGTACAAGGACTCTCTAATGAGGATGTTGGCCAACCTTACTCTGAAACTTCTATACACACTCTCTTAGCTCAATCCACCCACTATCAAGCCCTATTATTTGAAAAGTTTATAAAACAGAGTAAAATGAGTATAAAAATACTCAATAAATAGATATTCCAAGCAGAAAACAATTTAATTATATCAAACACATTAAAATTCTCAAATCAAAATACTAAAGTACTTAAAATCAAATTATAATCCACTAGAAATATCAAATACATTCTTGCTTTTAAACTTGTATAAAGCTTAGCTAAGTAAAACACATGCCTTTATAAACATTAATACAACATTTCATATGTATTAACCATCCCTATAACAAGCATTACAAACCAGCCATAACATACAGGCCATCACAAACTCACTCTCTAGGCACACTTGAAGGCTAACCCTTCTACTACATTAGCACGGAACGACCCATTCTCCCTTCACTGTCCTGCAATCAAAGTGCCCTCTTGTTTATTGCAAAATTAAAACCAACACATTCTCAAATGTGTATATATCATCTCAACACATTCACACAACTCATATAGGGTGGTAATACATAAACCAAATACCATTTTCACCAAATAACTAGTCAAAGCATTTTTATCACAATCATTATTCAACAAAGTACTCTAACTCAAAACACTACTCATCATAATCCAAGGTAAGAAAACCAAATTGATCTCAAACCAAGAAGTAACTAAAATAACCTCAAATCATATTACCAAAAGAAGCATATGGTAATAACATATTTAACTTGTAAATTGAAACTTTGAAAGCGTAAAATTAAAACATGTAATTTAAGTATCAACAGGGCTGAATTGAAACCATTTTAACACATTAATTCAGGTTCATTAAACATCATCAAAATACTCACTTTATTGCTATTATAAAGGTATTTAAAGGGCTAGAACATCTACTCACAAAATAGCTTTCCAAAACAAAGACAACTGATTCACCGTTTTGCTTAATTCGTACCAGCACCTTACTTTCCTTTTCCAGTACCTAAAATAATAAATTTATTTACCAATCATCAATATAACAATCTCACATACTTTCCTAATCATGTAGCCCCCAAATTATGTGCAAAAAGTGCAAAACAACTCAATTTCACAATTTTGCCCTTTTGACTCTAAAAGGGCTGTTTCAGGCTTAACTTAGAAAAATTGCCCAAACTTTTAGAAGAGGAATTTGAAGCTCAAATTTGCATTGGTATTAGATTTATATTTATACTAAATTTTGTAAAAATTTCACTTAATTTGGACAACTATAAAGTGAGATATAGACAATTGAACACAACTAGGTCAAATTCTTGGGCTGATTGAGTATTAAAATATTTTCTATTATCAGTCTAACTTACCGATTGATTTAGATCAACCTCAAAGATAAAAAGTTTTATAGGACTCTTTCAAGTTTTTATATCATCAAATAAAACTAAATTTTGAGCTCTATATCTCAAGTTATGATTGAACTTGAGAATTCAACCTGAGAACTACAAGTTATGAAAACTAGCAAAATTCAACCTGAGAACTACAAGTTATGAACCCTAATTGAAATCAACCAAAATAATAGAATACTTACCAAATCAATCAAATCAGGCTTTTAGATTGACAAATAATGGCCTGAAATAGCTTTGAACTTCCAAATTTAGCTCACAACAATCAGCTCCACTTAAAGAATTCTGAATTTCCCTAGCTTTCTCTCTTTCCTTTCTAAGCTTTCTTTTCTTTTCCTTAACAACTAAGGCTGCTCTCTCTAAAGTCATAAATTTGAGAAGATTCCAGATCTTATTTGGATATATTAAAGGTGAAATATCCATTTTAAGCCTTAATGAAATGGTTTTTTCATCTATTAAACCTCAAGCTTTCAATTGTGCTTTTTAGCACGTCTATTTGTTTCAATTAAGTCCAAATTATCCTAAACTTTTTAAATCTCTCTTTATTTTATTTTTAATCCTAATCCCTTTTATTCTCATAATTTCACTCATTTTGAGTGACATTAAAATTCTAAAATTCTCACTCTTTGATCGAATACAAATCATGACTTAACCGATATACTAGTCTAACTATATATACACTAGCTTATTCTTAAATTCAATCAATAAATGTGTAAATGCAAATGTACCTATAATTAAGGTACGAATGTGACACAGTATCTCTGTTTCAAACATCATGGATCATCATCAACATACATTGAACAATCTTCCAAAAAATTATAGAATCTCCATTTGAGAAATTTTATTACTCAATATCCAAGAACAACAAAGAGGATTTCATATTTAAAAAAAAAATAAGAACAATAAAATTGAAAAGAAAGAATCACTCAAGGATAGATAGAATCACTCAAAGATTTCATATCTAAAAAAAAATAAAAAAAAAGTGAAATAAAGGTAGCCAAGTTAAGAATTGATAATACTCTTCTACAATTTTCAAGAATCAAAATTGCACCAGTAAGATCGCTGTAGACGGCGGGGTTTAGCGCGCATCCAAGATTTTAGCAATCGCGACACTGTTTGAGCTTAAAGCTCCAGGGAACACACTAACCATATCATAAAGACATGGCGTGGAGATGAGGAATCGCCACCCACGGTAATAACTGAGACAAATCGAAGGTGGTGGTAACTCGATTCTCTAAAAGAAGTTAGCACCACAATCAGGAAATTCTGGGAATGGAATACCAACTTCTTTTTGTCTCGTGTTCCTTAAAATTAGTTTATGAATTACTATCTTATTATCTAATTACATGCATTTTCATTTAAACCCTAATTTAGCATACATCTAACTCCAAGGCAACTAAAAAATGCACATAAAAAATGCATTCACAAATCCCTAAATCTAAACTACATTGATTTTAATTTTAAATTAGCTAAGTCTATACATTTTATTTACAAGTGAAATGGAAACTAATGGTGGGCCTACATTTTAATTTAATTAGTGAGCCTAAATTTACAATTTTTAATTCTAAAGAAAATGAGTCTAGGTCTATCAAATTTTAATAGAAAAGAAAGTTCAATTAGTGAGCCTAGTTCTAATTTAATTTTAATTAAATGAAGTGCTCCTAAATCTATTTATTTTAAAAGGAAATGCTTTAATGGGCTGAGCTAATTCTAATAAATTTTAATTAAACTAAAAATGGACCTAAGTCGATTTAACTTAAATGGGCCTAAATTAATTTTAGAATTAATAAAAATCTAAAACCAATTTTAAAGGCCTATCCTATTAAGTGAGTTAAAATCTAATGTGGGCTTGGGGTCCAAAACGAACAAAAATAAACAAATAAGCCGAAACAAATAAAATAAATCAAACAACAAATTAAAATAAACATATTATAATTTCTAACCCTAATTTAATTTACATGCAACCTAAATTAAATACAGTCACCATTGATTTTAATTAGGGTTACTAAATTGAGCCTAGAAAGCTAATGAACTTATTAATTAATTAAATGGACCTAAATCTAATTAATTGGGCTAATTAACTTAAACTATAATGGGCCTTAAAAGTCTAATCCAATTAAACTACAAACAAAAGGATTTAAAAATAATAAACAAATGAATAAAACATATACAAAGAAATAAAATATAAAATTAACATAAAATAAAATAAAGCATGTTTTCCTAATTCTAACCAATTTCATATGAAACCCTAATTAAAATCTAAAGCCACATTAATTTTAATTGAATTTACCAAATAAAATCCTAATTTACTAACCAATTAATTAAAATAAAAGCACATGCCACACACACAAGATTTCACTATTTTCCCACTACCGGGGTTATTACAATTCCTATGTATAAATTAAAAATATTAAATTAAATATAACCCATAAAGTCAAATAAATAAAATAACACAAAATAATAAAATCTAAAATCTATGTTAAAATACAAAATTTAATTCATGACATTTCATGGATCTTCATGGGTCAAATCACTCCACAGTTTAGGGTACTTCCACCATCATGAAAATAAAAAAAATAAAATAAAAATTAGTTAATGAATGATTAAAAAATAATAAACAAAAATCAAATAAAAAATAAAATCAAAATCAAAATAAAAGAAGAAGGAGATGAAGATTTGAGAATATGATGCAATATTGATTGCCCCTCAGAAGATGATCACCATCAATGGAAGTCTATGACTTTTTTGTATTTGTCTATGATTTTTGATTTATTTGGATGTGATTATGGCCAGAAACTAAAGAAAAGTACGTGAAAAATAAAAAAGAGTGGGTGTATTTTGGCTCACGGCTAAGAACCAGAAAACGAAGAGAAAAAAACCCTAGGAGCCTCTTGCGATTTGTGAAAGAAAATACATAGAAAAATAAAATCTCACGACTAAAAATCCAAACTCTCCAGGAAGTCTTCTCTCTATGAAATCTTTTCTTTATTTATAAAATGAATAAAATAATAAAAAATAAAAATCAAATCAAATAAATCTAATCCTAACAATTTGATAAGTGATTTATCTAATAAAGAGATTTATTAAAAATTATCAAAATAATAAAATAAATAAATAAATGAAAAAAAACTAATTTGTCGCAAATTAAATGGCCTTTCAGCTATTCATATTTTTTCATGGCCATTTGGCCATTTTGATTGAATTTGGCCGAATGGGCCATCTTTGGCCTTTTAAAAAAAAAAACCAATCATGCCTTTGTTTTCTTTTTTTTTTGAAAATTTATTTTCTTAATTTAAAAAAATTTATTTTAAATAAAAAATTAATTAAAATAAATAAATCAATTTTTTTAAAAAAATTCTAAAAATAATTTACAATTTAGTTCAAAACTAATAAATTAGATCCAATAAATCTAATTTCACTATAAATTTTCATTATTGGTTCCTTTGTCGCATCCAAACTCAAATCATCTAGAAATTGGGTGCTTACAGTTGCCCCTCTTTGTCGCTATTTGTTTGACAAATTGCGGCAAAGCTAATAAGCACACAATTTCAAAATAAAAGAGTTAAGATACTTACCTGTGCATCTTGAGACTTCTGTTTGTGATCAATGCTTATGTTACTGTACAACATCATGCAGAATGCTAAAGCAAATTTCACTATAATCCCTTGTGGGGATGTCTAGTGAAAAAGTGATTTGAAGTTGTGCTATAGTTCCTGTGGAACGTCTAGCGGTGATGCTATAACTATCGTGTAATGTCTAACTAATTGCATTATAGTCCTTGTAGGAAGTCTAGTGAAAAAGTGATTTGAAGATGCGCTATAGTTCCTGTAGAATGTCTAGTAGTGAAATTAGCTATATTCCCTGTGGGACGTCTAACTAAGCGATAAATTTCGCCATATTCCCTGTGGGACGTCTAGCGAAGTGATTGATGAATTTCGCTATATTTCCTGTAGGACGTCTAGCGAAGTGATGCTATAACTACTGTGTAGTGTCTAGCTGATTACATTATATTCCCTATAGGACGTCTAGTGAAGTGAAATTAGCTATATTCCCTGTGAGACGTCTAGCTATGTGATTGGTGAATTTTACTATATTCCTTGTGGGACGTCTAGCGAAGTGATTGGTGAATTTCGCCATATTCCCTATGGGACGTCTAGCGAAGTGATTAGTGAATTTCACTATATTCCCTATGGACGTCTAGTGAAGTGATGCTATAACTACCATGTAGTGTCTAGCTGATTGCACTATATTTCCTGTGGCACATCTAGTGAAGTGAAATTAGCTATATTCCCTGTGGGACGTCTAGCTATATGATAAATTTTGTTGTATTCCCTGTGGGATGTCTAGTGAAGTGATTAATGAAATTCAC
Organism: Mallotus repandus; assembly: GCA_949671775.1. Classification (NCBI taxonomy): domain Eukaryota; kingdom Viridiplantae; phylum Streptophyta; class Magnoliopsida; order Malpighiales; family Euphorbiaceae; genus Mallotus; species Mallotus repandus. The sequence goes on along the minus strand of CATIWM010404642.1, from coordinate 19,077 downwards.
TATATTCCCTGTGGGACGTCTAGCAAAGTGATTAATGAAATTCACTATATTCCCTGTGGGACGTCTAGCAAAGTGATTGATGAATTTCGCTATATTCCTTATGGAACATCTAGCGAAGTGATGCTATAACTACTATGTAGTGTCTAGCTAATTGCACTATAGTTCATGTGGAAAGTCTAGTGAATTGTGATTTGAAAGTTTCGCTATATTTCCTGTGGAACGTCTAGTGAAGTGATTAATGAATTTCTCTATATTCCCTGTGGGATGTCTAGCGAAGTGATTGACATATTTCGCTATATTCCTTGTAGGATGTCTAGCAAAATGATACTATAACTACTATGTAGTGTCTAGCTAGAGTGAATTCAAAATGTTGTTATAGCTACTGTGTAGCATATAACAAAATGAACTTTAAATTTGTGTTATAGCTATTGTGTAGCATATAACAAAGTGAATTTGTGGTTTATGTTATAGCTACTGTGTAGCATGTAACAAAATGCAAATGCATAAGTTGAATTTTTTTTTTTGGATTTTACTGCGATCCTTTCATTGCTCACTTTTAATGCTGCAGTCCATAACTGCTTGTGAATTTTTATCTTTGGCTGCTTGATTTAAGTGCTTGAATTCTTTGAGTTGATTGCTCAGAATTTCTAGCTGATTGCCTTTAAATTTCTCAGTTGATTGACTTTAATCAGTTACCTTCATTGCTCGCTAACCTTGATTGACTTGATAGTGTTGGTGCTGATACCATAGTTGGGTGTCTTCTTCTAGATTTAAAATTCTTGAAGACTTATTGAAGTTGAAGTTAGTTTTAATATGATAATTGTACAAAAGTACATTATAATTGAACAAATTCATCAATTTATCATGAGATAGTGTGCTCTCAATGAATCTCACTAATTTTGATTTTGATGGCTATCATTTATTTGCAATTTTTAAAGTCAAAGGTATTGTTAACCATCTTATGCTGAGAGTGTATTATCTACCAAGTGAAGAACTAACTTTCACACCTAAATTCAGGGAGAACTTGCTAAACAAAACTTGTGGACATTGAGCATAAATAGATCAAATTTTGAGTATTAAAACAGTCTTTGAGTTATTTTTGTGCTTTACTTATCCAAGTATTCCCTCGCCTTTTTCATATTACTAAGCATGGATACCATTGGAAAGGTCCTTTGAATACTTATACTCTTAAAGAGCATTGGAGTAAATATAGTAGCTTTTGACATGGTCCTCTTTTAGTATTCTCCCACCTTTCCTATATTACTCAGCATGGATACCGCCAGAAGATTCACGTTGATACTCTTACTCATTTCTGAGCATTGGAGTATATTAAAAATGTTTGCTCTTATTTTGATTCTCCTTTTAGTATTCACCCACCTTTCCTGTATTACTCATTATGGATACCATCAAGGGATTTTGTACTCGTACTCATTCGAGCATTAGAGTAGATTAAATGCACATTTATTATTCCAAGGACTGAAACGATACTCTGAAATTCAAGCAAGTTATACTATAAATCCACAGATTTTATTTTTGCATATTCTTCCCTTTGTTCAGGTGCAAAGCAAGCATTAGATTAATTAGAGTTTAAAAACTCTCAGCATAAAATCGTTAATAGGACATTCAAACTCTGTGAGGCTAATAAAAGAGAGCCCTTAAGATCAAAATTCATGAGATAAGTTTTTTGCACAAATCTCATGAAATGGATGAATTTACTTTGAATTTTTAAATTTTTATTTTTTCTTTTCTTTTCTTATTGGGGATGTACTTTACTACAGAATAAAGTTATGTTACTTCCCTTTATTGCCACATCTTGATGAGCAATTGCTATTTGCTATCTTGCCCATTCGCATTGATGTATTGGTTTCTTTCTCTTTCTTCATTTTTCCTGCATAAAATATCGTAAGTTAGTTTGGTCTGTTTGCAAGTAAAGAATTTTTATCAGAATACAACTTTGTTTGCGCTCTTCCCTTTTTATTATGGCGATGATGTCTCTGATCACAGGGGTCTTGATACTCCATTATTGAGGTCATGGCATAAGGCTGTGTTTATCCTTCTGTTATTGTCGTTGATGCTATAACAAAGAAGATCATTTCTCTTCTTGACATTTTCGATAAAAAATACAGTTTAGGAGTCAGAGGCCTTATTTTATTGTCAAAGAAGTTTCAGAGTACATTCATCTTAAGTTTTGAGTGCATTCTTCCCTTTTTTGGGCTAGGACGTGTGTTGCTAGTATGCTGGAGCTTCTGATTAGGAGTTTTGCTCTGACTAGATAGGAGTTAAGAGAGGCTCTCCATGGATTCAATGTTTTATCTTTGCTTGAGCATTCTTATAATTATCAAAGGTACATTCAGGAGCATCTTTTGCCTTCAGTTTATAGTGGTAGGTTCTCTTCTTTTGAAGCTTTAGGTGATATTCCAGATAATGCTCCAGATGAATGTTGAATCTGAGCCTCTTATCCATCTTCCTTGAGGTTATCTAGGATGAGACTTCTGTAGGTACTAGTGTCACCCTCTTATTTTTTACTCCTTCAAATTCTTTACATGTGAATACTCTAGCTATTTTCCTACACTTTTACAATACTAATTTTTAATGTTAGTAGCAGAATATTATACAATCTTGTCTGGGCTCAAAGACTTTTATTATGTGAAGCAAGTATTTCACAATAAATGTATGCAAGTGTATGCATGCTATGTATTATATGCATGATTCTAATGGGTCTTCTGTGGAGTGGAGTTCTAGTCGCAGCTCAGAGTATGGGAACGAGGTGCTTCATCAACAACTTGTAGATTTGAATGTTGGATGCTTTAATGTTGATACTTCTGATATTAGAGCTTAGACCAAGCTAGAGGATAGAGTCCATGGCCTGACACTAGAGCTCTTTGATTGACGGATGCATTCGCATGTTTGCAGTTTACTCTTTTTTGCCCCCAGAACCCTTTTGCTAACTCTTATACTTCAGTGTTCTATTTTCAGTCCTTGAGTGCATATTTACTATTTTTGCACCAATCTTTTGCATTTTGGCCTCCAAAGTTACATTTTACCCCCAGTTTCTGATAGTTTTTGTTTATGAAAATGTTGATGAGACGTTAGGATCATGAAAAACTCAGTCAATCTTACACCTGTCATTCCCTTGTATTAAAAACACAAAGGAGTGAGTGAACTGACTGAAGAGAGTTCTTAATATTAAAATTAACTGGACTTGCTCTCAATGGAACTTGGAAAAGGTAAGGAATCTATAGTTGTTGATGCACTTATTGATGACAGCTATAAGGTATGGATTACAATGCAAGTTATTGAGCCACCTGAATTCTCTAGGTACAAGAGGACACTAGACTTTACAAAATGAATCACAATGGAGTGACAATAAGAGGAAACAAAACTAAAATAGTGATCTCATAGCTCTAATTCTCTAGCTTACATTATGTTTTGTCTTTCCAATTAGATACTTATACAATATGATAAAGATGAACATACAATGTTTGAACAAAATTTAAAATTCAACTTTATTCATTCATTAGGGCCAAAATGAGAACATTCATTACATCACATGATATAACTCTTATTCTCATTTTTATTTTCTTAATTCTATCTGGTTAACCCTTTCTGGTTTTCTAGTCAGTGGACTTATTCATTCTTTATTTTCTCTTTTTTTACATTCTCTTAAATTTTCTTCTCTTCTCAGAAGTTGTACCATATGTTATAAGAATGTTCTTTGAATTTTCATTTGTGCCCATGCTGAATGAATATAATTAGATTAAATTTATGTCAAACATGTAGATCAATATCATAATGCACAGTATCCTTAGGATGTACATTACACAAATTAGCAAAATCAGAATTTATATTATATCATTAAAACAAAAACAGTTCTCAAAAAATTGAAAAGTTATTCAAAGAAGAAAAAAAAGTGACACGATTATTTAATATTCTAAATGTTAGGGATGTTAGCTCTTATGGTGGTTGTCTTTCTTCAAGTGGCATATACAACAGCTATTCTTGCATTTCCTTAAGGACTTCCTCGATCACCTCTTCCTTGTTGTCACATATCAGATTCTTAATTTCCTCAGCTTGCAAACTGTTATCATACAAGTCCATAAGTGTCTTGGGGTTCATCATTTGCAGTCTTTCTACTAGGTTGGGCAACACATTTCTTACAATCATCCTCACTTGATCCTTCTCGGCCAGCTCATTCTTCATTAGTCGTGCCTTGTTCATAAACCTTGTTAGAAAGTCCGAGAATGATTCATTTAACTTCTGTTTAGTTAGCTACAAATCCCTTGTAAACACCTCTAACTTGGTATTATACTCATACTACTTCAGGAAAGTTGTGCATAATTCTTTCCAATCAGCTCGAACATATTTCTCTAACCTATAATACCAATTCACAGCTATTCCCTCTAAGGATAGTACAAACAACCTAGTGACCACTGATAATGGGGCTTTAGTGGAACTCATAGTTGTTGTGTATTAGCTAAGGTGTATCCTTAGATCTCCAATACCATCAAACTTTTGAAGCTGAGGCATTTTAAACTTGTCTAGGAGCTTATCCCCTTTAGTGTTCATTATGTCATCAAAATTAAATGAATACCCAATGCCTTGCCCTCTTATCAACTCTTTCATCTTAGACATCTTCTGAGTTAAAGCTTGCATCTGCATAGACTCAAGTTCCTGAACCATCTCAAGTGATTCCCTTTTTGGTTTCTTAACCATGTAGTTTTTCATATCCTCAGATTTAATCTCCACAGCAGGTACCTTTCTAGCAACATTTGGTGGCCCCCTAGCATTGTCATTATTAGCATGTGGATCTTCCACAACTGGTCGGTTAACAGTAGGAACAGGTATAGTTGCAGGTGGAATAGTAGGTGGTGGTGCTCATCCAACTAAGGCTTGTCTTAGTTCATCTTGCATTGTGGCTCTTATGTCATCCATCAATGCTCCTTTGATGTATTCTAAAGTCCAATTTCCTCTTTGTTCTGGTTCGATTTTTTCTGCTTGACTAGTTAGAGCTTGTGCAATTTCAAGGTAGAGCGGGTTGATAGGACTCTTTTCTAAACTTTTAAGAATCTCCTTGGGTATGGATTGTGGACTCGAATCAGTTCTCACTCATCTGCCAGCTTTCCATTCCCAAACATAGGAAGACCCGAATGAATCTATAATGGCTGTAGAACAAAGTGTTAGTATGATGCATCAACTATATGTATGCATGTATGCATGATGCACGTGCTATGCAACAAGTAACAAGTAACATGTCAAGTAACAAGTCAAATGTACAACATACATTCTTCTAACCTTATTTCTCCCATACACGTATTCAATGGCGAGTCTCTTTCCTAGGATTTTTGGTCTTGGCCTTTAATATCAACAGGGGATATCAAGAACCGACACGCATGCCATATCTCTCAAAGCAATAAAAATATCGAAATAACATTTCTAGGTATAAAAGCTTAGCTCAATCCTTATTAGCCTAAATGGGCTTTTAAAGTATGGGCTTGGGCTTTTATAGATAGAAATACCTCATGGGAACATACACAAGAAATTTAGGTAATCCTTAGGGAAGTTACTAAGTCACTATATGAGCTGAGTCTGGTGGAAAAGTTAAATTTCCTTTAGTAAGATGCCCTCCTTGAAGACTTGAGTTACAGGCCAAGATCAGAGGGGCCCGACATCCTTCGAAAACTCAAGAGGAGACTACTCCCCTTTAGGACTTAGATTACAGACTCTGGTCAGATGAGCTCAGTAATCTCTCTTGAACCGAGTTAAGGCTAAGAGTGATAGTTAGCTAATTTACAATCTCATGAAGCTAGTGGAATCAAGGGACTATAAACCAACGCCATCAGCTAGTAGGGACATGCAAAATGAATGCAAGAATAAAATAATAATTAATAAAATAATTCTAAAGAACACAAGTAGAATAAGTATCTCTTATCCCCAGTGGAGTTGTTATTGTAGACGGCGAGGTTTAGCGCGCGTCTAAGATTTTAGCAACCATAACACTATTTGAGCGCAAGGCTCCAGGGAACACACTAACCATATCACAAAGACATGGCGTGGAGATGAGGAGTCACCACCCATGACAATAATTGGGACAAATTGAAGGTGGTGGTAACTCGATTCTCTAAAAGAAGTTAGCACCACAACCAGGAAATTCTGGGAACGAAATACCAACTTCTTTTAGTCTTATGTTCTTTAAAATTAGTTTATGAATTACTATCTTATTCTCTAATTACATGCAATTTCATTTAAACCTTAATTTAGCATACATCTAACTCCAAAGCAACTAGTCATAAAAGAGCACATAAAAAATGCATTCACAAAGTGCAACGGTCCCTAAAATCTAAACTACATTGATTTTAATTTTAAATTAGCTAACTCTATATATTTTATTTACAAGTGAAATGGAAACTAATTGTGGACCTACATTTTAATTTAATTATTGAGCCTAAATCTACAAATTTTAATTCTAAAGAAAATGAGTCTAGGTCTATCAAATTTTAATAGAAAAGAAAGTTAAATTAGTGAGACTAGTTCTAATTTAATTTTAATTAAATGAAGTGATCCTAAATCTATTTATTTTAAAAGAAAATGCTTTAATGGGCTAAGCTAATTCTAATAAATTTCAGTTAAACTAAAAGTGGGCCTAAGTCTATTTAACTTAAATGGGCCTAAATTAATTTTATATTTAATTAAAATTTAAAACCAATTTCAAAGGTCTATCCTATTAAGTGAATTAAAATGTAACGTGGGCTTGAGGCCAAAAAAGGAACAAAAATAAACAAATAAGCCCAAACAAATAAAATAAAATAAATAACAAATTAAAATAAATATACTGTAATTTCTAACCCTAATTTAATTTACATGCAATCTAAATTAAATACAGCCACCATTGATTTTAATTAGGGTTACTAAATTGAGCCTAGAAAGCTAATGGACTTATTAATTAATTAAATGGACCTGAATCAAATTAATTGAGCTAATTAACTTAAACTATCATGGACCTTAAAAGTCTAATCCAACTAAACTACAAACAAAAGAACTTAAAAATAATAAACAGACGTATAAAACAGATATAAAGAAATAAAATAAAAAAATAAAACATGTTTTCCTAATTCTAACCAATTTCATATGAAACCCTAATTAAAATCTAAAGTCACATTAATTTTAATTAAATTTACCAAATGAAACCCTAATTTACTAACCAATTAATTAAAATAAAAGCACATGCTACACACACAGGGTTTCACTATTTTTCTACTACCGGGATTATTACAATTTCTACATACAAATTAAAAAAATTAAATTAAATACAACCCATAAAACCAAATAAATAAAATAACACAAAATAAAAAAAAAATTAAAATTAAAATCTATGTTAAAATACAGAATTTAATCCATGGCATATCATGGATCTCATGGGTTCTCCATGGGTCAAATCACTCCACAGTTTAGGGTACTCCCACCATCATGAAATAAAAAAAATAAATAAAAGAAAAATTAGTTAATGAATGATTGAAAAATAATAAACAAAAATCAAATAAAAAATAAAATTAAAATCAAAACAAAAGAAGAAAGAGATGAAGATTTGAGAATAGGATGCAGTATTGATTGCCCCTCAGAAGGTGATCACCATTAATGGAAGCCTGTGGCTTTTTTATATTTGTCTGTGATTTTTTATTTATTTGGATGTAATTATGGCCAGAAACTAAAGAAAAATACATGAAAAATCAAGAAGAGTGTGTGTATTTTGGCTCACGACTAAGAATTAGAAAAGGCAAAGAAAAAAAATAAAACCTTCAAAGCCTCCTCTTGTTTGTGAAAGAAAATACGTAAAAAAATAAACTCTCACGACTAAAAATCCAAACTCTCTAGGAAGTTCCCTCTCTGTGAAATATTTTCTTTATTTATAAAGTAAATAAAATAATAAAAATAAAAATCAAATTAAATAAATCTAATCCTAATAATTTGATAAGTGATTTATCTAATAAAGAGATTTATTAAAAATTATCAAAATAATAAAATAAATAAATAAACGAAAAAAAACTAATTCGCAGCAAATCAAATGGCCTTTCGGCCATTCATATTTTTTCATGGCCATTTGGTCACTTTGATTGAATTTGGTCACTTTGATTGAATTTGGCCAAATGGGCCATCTTTGGCCTTTTTTTAAAAAAAAAAAAAAAAAACTAATCACGCCTTTGTTCTCTTTTTTTTTTTATTTTTTTTGAAAATTTATTTTCTTCATTTAAAAAAATATTTTAAATAAATAAATAATTAAAATAAATAAATAAATTTTTAAAAAAAATCCAAAAAATACTTTACAATTTAGTTCAAAACCAATAAATCAGATCCAATAAATCTAATTTCACAGTCAATTTTCATTATTGGGTCCTCTGTCGCATCCAAACTCAAATCATCCAGAAATTGGGTGCTTACAATCGCCCTGTTTAGCTGGAGTTCTTGCTTGTGACATCGACTCAACTGCTTGAAGTTTGTTACAGTGTCTTCTCCAATACGGCTACACCATTTGCGCTACTGTCCAAATTGACCTTCTCGATGATGACTCCATCATCCCCGTAGTCGACAGCTGTGTCGACATTTTTTAGGACTTAAATTGAAATTTTAGATAACTTATAAGACTTGTGAGTTTAGTATCATTGATGAGTTGGCTGCAAACGTCAGTTCATTGGGTGGGGTTTAATTGCCACGTCAGTCCATTCTGTTTGACATAATGGAGATGGACTAACGTGAAACACTTTAAATGCTTCTAGGACTCAATTAAAAAAAGAAATTTTTTGGACTTGATTGCAATTTTTGACAACTTATAGGACTTCCGGATTTATTATCCCTTATAACTACTAATTCCTATTAAAAGATGTTCAAATTTTCTTTTTATGATTTTTGAATTCTTTGCAAATTCTCTACTCAACCTATAGGCTTTGATACCATAACAAGGATGCATGTATGAAAGACAGACAAACTGCCTAATGATAGACAAATATCAAATATCACAGTATAAAAAAATTTGCAAATCCTTACTATGAACAATTAAATCACACAAGCATTCAAACCATGGATCAAAATATATAAAGAGTAAGAGAAATTAAATAGAGATAGCTCTCTACTCAAGAAGATATAAAATACTCATGAAATTTTTTATTGATCGATTGATTATGTTTTTTTTTTACAAAGATACATAGTCTATTTATAGGCAAATAATCGGGTACTGGCTATCCAAGTTGTATAGATTCTTTTTTATCTTTTATTTATACTGATACAATTTTATTCACTACTTTTACATTCTTATCTTTAAAGAATATATTCTTTCGTACCACACTATCTTATAACCACTTCTTCGTAGATTTTGTCACATGGGTAGGACTAACTTTTTGATAGTTACATCAACTACTATCATGTTCTTTTTACAAAAGGAGCAATAATGTTTTTCTTTTGATATCATCAATCTATAGTACTCTCTATATGCTTCATCAAAGGCCATTACTTTTCCTTCTACAAAAGGTTTGTGCCACGCTTAGATCTTTTTTGGTCTATTTATTTGTTCCTGACTGCTTTCAGAGTAGATAAGATTCCTGCTGTCAAAGTAGTATTCCCAGTGGCTAAACTCCATTGCCATCTTTAGTTCTTCATAAATTATTTTCATACTAATGGCTTTAATATGAGGAATAATGTTCCAAAGATTATCTTCTGATATTGGTTTGGCTTATTCTTCGATTACCAATGGATCTTGAGTAGTGCTAAATTTTATAACTGTCATGGGTAGACACCATGATTAGTCCTTTTCAAATTCTAGAATGGTTTGGTAGAATCTCATATAAATCTGCTTATTGTATATAATTTGGTAATTGACTAATTTCTTTATAATCAAGGCTAGGATAAAAACAATGAAGTAAGCCATCATCATATAAATTTTGAACTGTGTTTGGATTTGTTGTAGGATAGATACTAACTTTGTTAAAAGTCTTCCAACATACTAAGTTTATCTATGGAATGTTGGATTTTGGTTTCGATATATATTGGATCAAAGTATAGAAATTTTTGAAATCATTATTTCTATCGCGAGTGACCATAACAAATGATTCACTCCTTGGTTATTCCTTTATCTTCTAAATATAGCTTAGTATTATGCTGGATTGAGACATTTTTCTTTCTAATTCATCTTGGTTGGTTTTAACCTCTGCTTCTACTTTAGATTTATCTTCTTTTTTATCTTGCTTTGTACTATTTTCACATATAATTGTGAAATCTTCTTCAGAGTCTGATAATTTAATATCAGAGATAGTGCTTATCAAGCTAGAGTGAGCTTTCAAAATGCTATATTCATCATTAATGATTATAGTACTCATGAAGTCCATGTCATTAAAGAAATAATCTTGTTACTGACTTATTTTGTAGCTTTTAATCTTGTAACATTTCATTCTAGCTCACTTAGGAAGATAAGTACAAAATAATATCAAGAAAAATCATCATCAAGAAAACAAAAAGGGTGTGAGAGAAGGGAGTAAAAAAGTTACTTATAATAAAAGGATAACATCATCAAACATAGACATACACCATACAAAATCTACAAGTGTTAGAACCAAGACCTCTTAAATGTGATGTACAATGTGGTTGCTAAGAAAATGAAAGATAAAATATAAGCAACAAATGGACCAACAAAGAAGTCATTCTAATATTCTTTAACATTTTTGGTACCTGAGAGAATAACCCAAAATATCATGTTATTCTTACAGCTAAATGGCTTAGTGGAAATGTGTTCATTTTCATGAAATACATATCAAAAGTCTCCTAATATGATAACTCTATAATTGAAGCTAAAATAGATTCCATAAGATACAGAAAATGGCATATTGATCAAAAATATTTTGAACATGGCATATAAAGTTCAACATACCACAAGGGGATGCTTCAAGGCTAATAAGATTAAATGAAAAAGCTAGTAGTTGAGTAGTACATATACCTTGTTTAAGACTTTTGAGTAAAGGCTTGGGATCACGATCTCTTTATGGAATATTGCCTTCAATTTCATTTGATAGACCAATCCACTCTTCCAAAGACAATTTCTTGTCGATGGTTTCAATTTTCTTCTAAATCTTCAAATTAAATAAGCCTAAGTCCTTGTTTTGACCCAAAGCCTTAGAATATAAACTTGAATGTTGAACATCTCTCTTCTTATAAACTTTCAATAAAAGCTCGACTACTAACAAGGTAAGTGGAAGGGCAATACATGTATGCTTCATGTAAATCGCACACCTTTTGCTCCTTCAAGGAAATGTGATATCGATGTTAATGATATACACTAGGTCAATCATGTATGTTCATATTTTGACTTTGTCATATGTTGATTATTTAATAAAGAGACATTTTCATTATTATTTTATGTTATAATAATTACTTGAATATTTAATTTTTTCTAAGGTGATCAAGTATATGACTTCATAGTAAAACCTTTAGGTTAAATATGAGTTCTATTCTGATTTATCCCTAGTCATTCATTATTATTGAAATAACAATTAATTAAGGCTAGTATGGTGTTGATTGATGATTATATTTTACTATTCATATATATGAGATATTAAGCCAACTCATAGGTACTTGTTTGAGAAATGATGTACTGGATTGATCTACTATAAGAATACTACATAGATAATTATCATAAGTAATTCTTATCATAATAATATTGCTTTAGTCCTTTGGCCTTAAAATCACAATAGTTTTATACATAATTATTTTGTATTTTGACACATTATAGCATTATCTTTAACAAGATGATGAAATATATTGTTGTTGGATATAGAATAAGTTATGTAAGGAATGTGAGTGATTGAGAAGGAATTTGTCCCTCATTTAATCTAAGTAAGATATTTGTGGGACCCTGATAAGATAGACTAAAGAAAAATACATGGCCTTGCTAGAATGAATTGATAAAGAGTTATCAATCTCAGTCTACTTAGAAACGAGAAATAATGTGGTTAAATTGTATAAGGATGACATAAACTATGCATTCTATTCAATCAATGTATTGTATGACAAAAGGAGTACAATATTCACTATAAATTAGGTTATGTCAGATTATCGGCCTTCACATAACTTGGGTAGTCATAATCTCTTGATAAAGGCCATTTATGATTAATAGGCCTGAATTAGGATTTTAGGCCTACTACCAACATTATGTGAACCTACAGGGTTACACACTTAGGATGGACCTAAAATTACCAGTTTAGTAAAAATTCTCTGGTAAATAAATAAATAAATTCGTGTGTGTGTGTGTATATATATATATATTTATTTATTTAAGGTAATTGTTATCTTAAATAAATAGGAAATAATTTCTGTTTTAGAATTTGAATCAAAATAGAAATAGAGAGTGAAACATACCAAAATTTTTTTGGTAAGTGAAGAGTTACCAAAATCATTTTAATAAGTGAAACCCTAATGTAAAGTGTATATATATATATCCTTTTCTCTAGGGTTTCATAGACAATTGTATTCTATATCTTTAAAATTCACTTTTCACCTTTTAAAAAGAAAAACACTGAGTGATTGAAAAGTGAAACTTTCAAGAAAGAGTGATAGCATACTAATTCATTTTCGTCATCCTATTCGTGTTGATACTGGTAGAGGACATAGTCATATTGGAGATGTCTCAATCCGACAAAGAATACTAAAAGCTCGAGGTAGGGTGTTATCGATGTGAACCCTTTGTCGTCCTTCTATCAATCTTGCCCTTTTTGTCTATGGTAAGGTTTTGGAAACCTTAAATAAATCATTTAATCAAATTATATAGATCCTGTGAGGGGTTTTTAATTAAATTTTTATTTTTATTTGCGTGTTTGAATCACTAAATCCCAACAATCTACCCCTATAAGGATGATATAATGGCAAAGAATTACTGTGAAGTGGATAATCATAGAGATTGGTAATTGAACGCTTAATAACAACATCTTCATAATTAGAGCAAGACATCAGAGACCCAACTGCAAATGGCTGGTCTTCATTTTTTATGTCATTGTAAAGGGGAAGCTGCAACTTGTAAATAAAATATTTCACATAAATTATTTGATGTTTTGCCATTTGAGAAAATGTAACAATTATTGTGGTGCGTATTAAAGAATTATACCTTGATTGAGTTGTAACAGTAGTAACAAAGCACAATAATTGAATCAAGCTCCACTGTCAATGATGAAAATTCCAGGAAATTAGTGTTTCAATTAGTATTATTAACAAATTTTAGAAGAAAATGGTGTTCATGAATTGTAAATGGTACCCAAAAATAGGACATTAATTACTTAAAAATAAAAAGTGCATAACAAAACTATTTTATAGCGAGTATCCTATAAGGAATACAGAGTTGAAGCTTTGCCTGGAGTCGACAGACGTAGAAGACTCAAGCTCTGATAATAACAATAATCTCTCTCATAAGTGAAGAAGGGGATATAATAATAAATGGAAGGTTTACTCAAATATATTATTAGTGTATCCTCATTTTTTTGTAATATATTATTAGGGGGAGGTTTTCTCAAATCTTTGTATTGTAGAATAACTTAGTAATATATTATGGAACAAGGCAAATGCCCACGTGTTGCGCGAGTGAGCTTATTAGTTTATTTAAATGAATTTTTGTGAATTAATGACAACAAATTTTTCATTATAAATTGGGAAAAAATCACTTGGAGATATTTCATAAAAAATTTTGTTAAATACATTATTAAGGCCAATTAAGGCAGCATACTGCATTTCAGGACAACCATTTCAACTATTCACATTCTACCTTTTGACTCCTATAAAGACTATTAGTACTTAGTTATATCATTATCATCAACATCGGGCATTATAACTTTGATTAAGGCCAAAGTCATATAATACGGTGCAAAAAAAGCCCTGTCTATCAGATTTGATAAAGGCAATTGGAGCTTGGTTATTATGGCAACAGTCATCAAATTCAATTGCTTTCTCTAGACTGATGTCCATGAATACTATAGCATGATAACTAGAAGAAAACCATACAAAAAGTTATTAAATAATATAACAAAACATAATAAAGTAGATATATAATAGCATAAATGCTTAATTTAGATAAATAGATATGAAAACTTTTGTTTTTCCAAATGATAGATTCCAAAAAAGTAATGGAACATCTAAATTTGCAAGCATGTCAATGAAAACCAAAACCTTAAAAAAATTGCAGCTGGCAATCTTTTGATAAAAGCAACTAATAACATTTAAAAGGCATTAATAATGTATCACAAACTCAAAGATGACCATATAGCAAACTTGCTTACATAGAGAGATAAAAAAAACTCACCTTGAAAACCCACCCAATCCAATTCCTTATTTAAAATTTATTGATCAATAACTAAAAACAAATTCTCATGCTTGCCAAATTTTGTACGGAATTGCCTACACAAATTAGACCTAATAAATTAATATCAAGAAAAAGAGAGACTAAAGATGTTGGAATGGTTATATGTATTAAGTTTCTTTGATTAATCTATACGTGCTAAAAAATCAATTAGAGAGAAATTGGCCAAAGAGGGGAAAAAAGTTAGAAAGAAGATCAACAAACACTCATCTTCTTCATGTCATCTAAAAACAAAAAAAATAGTAGTTATTTAAATTAACGAAATAAAAACATATTACTTAATCACCAACAAATGTGTTTTTTTTAGGTTCACATTCTTCAAGTTTGGATCGTAAGAACCAACCAACTCAAAATTGAATCCACGAAAGCATGATGGTGACCATATTGTGCATTTCTCCCAAAAGTATGAGTCCCTTCGAGGCTTCTTATTGTGAAGGTTGGAAAATTAGGAATCTTAACTACATAAATACGCCATGGATAACCTTCTAAGGCACACTTTGCAAAGTATCTAATCAGTCACTTTTAATAATACAAAGTTTAAAGTGTTGTATAATTGCAACCTCTTTAATTGCATTCTGGAAAGCCTTGACAACAATGAACTCTTTGTTAGAAAAATAAGAAAGAAAATGAAACGCAAGCTTGAGCTGTGCAGAGAAAGCACTATCGCAAAGGATTTTTAGCTGTGAATCCTCCAGGATAGAACAGACCCTTCTAGAAATTATTCTTTTATGTTGGGAGGTAAGATCTAGAAAATTAAGTGTGCTTATTTGTGTAATTAACTCAACAATGTTTTATTTTGAATTTTACAAATACTAACATTAACAACATATTAACGAAAAATAAAAGCCTTGAAATGATGCAATTGTAAAGGAATTTAAATGGTTGTAACATACTTGAAGTAATGCAGTTATAAGACATTGAATACAAATGTAACTAAATAATGGGTTTTGCATATAAGGTGTAAAATTTAAATATGTAAAAATTTAAATGATAATAAAATAACGAAGTGATAAAATTTGTCTTGGATCGGGCTTTGCGTATATCTCGCATGTGTGGGTCGAGGAAATCCATCTGTTTTCGCTATAAATGGGCTTTTGGTCGATTTCTCATACGCGAGAGACTTCCTCCCATCTCTAGTCCTTTACAAGCCCAACAACTTGATTATATTAATAAAAAATAGTTCATATCTTAGCAATGTGGGATACTTTTGAAATATTCACAATAATCCTCCATATATTTCAAAAGTGAGAAACTTTTTAAAGATATTTTCGAAAACATTTTGCTGAGTTGAATTATAGGTGTATATGCCTCAAATTGGTGTCTTTTGGACCATGAACCAATTCTAAAAAAAGACATATTTTACAAAACTATTGGTGAAGCTTATAGCTTTTATGAACCAAAATTCTATTTGTATAACATCTACCTTATTCTTCGCATTACACCCCAAAAAGTTGCAGTCAATGCTATTTTATGCGCGTGCATGGTTATTCATGAATGCTTTAGAGATTACGTCACAATCTCATAGAAGTGACCCCACTCCACATTTATATAGGTGGTTTTATCAAGTATATATTTGCATTAATATATGAAACTCCTAAGAGATATAAAATCATCAAGAGCATAAACTCATCCTCTCAAATAATACAAGGGTAAATTACTATTTGCCCCCTGTGGTTTGCTATATTACACTACTTGGTCCTTGACTTTTAAAATTTGTATTATCTCTCCCTTCTATTTTGAAAATTACACTATTTACACATTCCTTCAAATTTTTTGTCACAATTACAGTTAACTGACATGACAATTATCAAGTAATTACTATTTGCTCCTTGTATTTGAATATATAATATTATTTCCCACTCTATTTGATATATTATATTATTTTCCCCTAAAATTTACAAAATATGTTTTTATTATCAAACTAATTGTTTAACAAAATAAATGTTAAATTAAATTATCATTAATTGACTATAAAAATGATAATTTTATTAAAAATATTTTAACAAAAAATAAAATAGTAAGTTTTATTTTTAATCTAACCAAAATTTTAATCAAATAACAATTAATTACTTCCAATTTTAAAATATCTTTACTTAAATATCAACTTAAAATATTTATATTGTGTGAAAAATTAACCAAGTAAATTCACTTTTTAACTGTAAAATTTGATTTTTATTTGAATTGTTAGTTTAGATTATTGAGTAAATAAATTATATTTATAAACTAAATTGATAATCTTAAATAATTTGATTTGTATACCCAACAATTGAAACTGACAATTAAAATAAAGAATGAAAATAAAAAAGGTAATTGATTTGGTTAAATTTGTTAATGCAACATAAATATTTTAAGTTATTCTTTAAGTGGAGAGATTTTAAAATTAATACTAATTAATTGGTATTTAATTAAAATTTTAATTATATAAAATTAAAATTAAGCATTTTATATTTTTATGTAAATGATATAATTATCATTTTGCAATTAAATTCTAAGAAAATTAATTTAATAATAAAATATATAAATTCTAAATATTAAGGGCAAATGATATAGTATATTCATATAGAGGGGAAAAATCGTATAATATATTCAAGTAGAGGAGGCATACAATATTTACTTGCTAATTGTCATATCAATTAACAGTAATTGTGATGAAAAATTTTAATGGAAGGGGTAAATAGTATAATTTTACAAAAAAAAAATGAGGAGATAATATAAATTTTAAATGTCAATGACCAAGTAGTATAATATAGAAAACCATAGGGGGCAAATAGTAATTTACCCATAATACAAACTAATACTTTCTCAAATCATAGGAATGGTCATTATTTTAGTGCTAGCAAGAATAATGGTGACTTGTTATTACCCATATGAACCTCATTCATGGGATCTTCAATCACAAAGGTTGAGTTGCTATCACTACTATTCACAAATTAACTTAAGTCCCATTTCTTTTGATGTTTCATAAATTAATTTTCTCCCTAATGGTTTAGTTAAAGGTCGGCCAAATTCATTTCTAAATTAACTTAGTCAATGGATATTATTCCATCTTTCAGTAGTTGTGTAACCATTTCATGTCTTAATTGAATGTGTCTATTTTTACCATTGAAAGCTTTGTTCTTTGCAATGACAATTGTTGCTTCACAATCATAATGTATAGACACTAAAGGTGTTGGTTTTCATACCTAATGGAATTTCTAGTAGAAAATTCCTTATTTACTCAGCTTCACTACCAGTTGGCTCTATAGCTATAAACTCTAATTCCATGGTGAATTTAGCAATAATGGTGTATTTTGCTGATTTTTAAGCTACATCATCTCCACTGATAGTGAATACATATCCACTAGTGGATTTTGTCTCATATGAATTTGTGATCTGGTTAGCATCATTGTATCCTTCTAATATAGCGAAAAATCCGTTATATTATATACCATAGTTTATGGTACTGTTGATACCCAAATTTTAATGGTCCCCCAAAAATATGATGATGAAGGATTCTTGTCAATTAGACAGGGGGAGAATTTCATAAGAAGTTTTCTCGAGCATGCTTAGATTGAGTAGAAACATGAAAGAAACCCAAAATATACCAAAAAGATACCAAAATCCAAAAAAAGAGCCAACTAAGGCCTAAAAAGGACCAAAAAGTTGGGAAAAAACCCATGGAGGTGGGTCCACCCATAAGCTTAGGTTAATGATCCACGAGTGTGGGTCATTCAAACTAGTTTGTGGGTCAAAATGACCCAATTACCCTTGCGTGGGTCAAGTGACCCACGGGGCGTAGGTCACTGACCTAAGCTCGTGGGTCAGCTTGACCCACATATAAAAAAAAAAAAGATTTTTCCTCTTTTGGAAGAGGAGGGTGGCATAAACTTCGAGGCAAACGTCTAGTGAGAGAAAAATCTACTATTTTGGAGCACTTTCTCTCTCCTGCTCTCTTTCCTAAAGTATTTAGAGACGCATATACCGTAAACACAAATAAAAACTCACTTTTCTATCATTTTTGTCTTAAGATTTAGACCCTTAAATCCAAACCAAGCCACATCTTTGTCAAAGTACGCATTAAGGGTAATCTCCTGGTCCATCTGAGGATCTCTCAATCATTTCTTATTAAAAATTGTATTTTTATCATATTCTTCATCTTATTTCTATCATTTTTATCATATTTTTTGCATTTTTATTCATTTTATTGTAAATATTTATTATTGGTAAAGTTGTGATTTTTATGGTGATTTGAAGTTTATAAATAAGATGTGTAGAAGCAGAAGGAAGTTTGGGTTGGAACCGGGAGTGTTTGCACTCATTTTTGCATCTTTTTCTCCATTTATGTAAAAGTGAGAATTTTAATTATATTTGCATCATTTTAATTTATTTTTATTACTGCTGTATTTTATTTATTTTTATTGTTATTTCTGCATTTTTCTTCATTTTTATTGTATTTTTATCAATTTTTGTAGAATTTATGTTATTTATAGTAAATTTGGCCTTTTTATTATAAAGTCTCCATTTTTATGGTAAAAATGTCATCTTTACTATTTTAATATTTTTATTTCTGTATTTCTAATTTATTGACATGTTTATTTATGTATTTTTATTATTTTTTTAGTTTTTTTGCAATTCTTATTGTATTTGTGCCTTTTATAGTAAAGTTGACCTTTTTATCATAAAGTTTACATTTTTTATGGTAAAAGTATCATCTTTATTAT
>CATIWM010404624.1:0-20113 GCA_949671775.1 Mallotus repandus | reverse complement strand
TAATTCAAATCTTACAATTTAAATTAACATTAATCGCAAATAGCTATTTAAATTACTTAAATACATTATACAGTTAGCAAATAACTCATTTAGGCTTAAAATAATAAATAAACTTATTATTCATATATTTTTTTTAAAATTAGTAATAATTAGCTAAAAATAAGAAATAAGTCATAAAATTTATTTTTATACTATTTATTACTAAAATATTGTCTAAAACATATTAATTAATGATAATTTCAACTAAAATATAAAAATTACTAATTTATACTAATTTTTCCAAAAACATTCACTTTCACATAAACATTCAAAAATTTATAATAAAAATTCTATACATAATTTTAATAAACTTTCTTCATGAACTTTGCTCAAAATAATTAGTAGAATTTATTAAAACTATATTCTCCCCGAGCCCGGAACGGTATCAAAACAGTAACTTCGAGCATTAGAATAGTGAAATTTCAAAAATAATTTCAGAAAAATAAATAAAAATTATCAATGGATATCTCACAACCTTAACATCAAATAATCCTAAAGCACTGATACCTAATAAAATCATTATCAAGCTCAAACTTACAATTTAACCTACAACACTATAATTGAAAAATCCAAATTTGAGGTTGTTACCTAAGTTAATTCCTTAAAAAAATTAAGGAATTGAGAAGCCCACTCCGAGACGAAGCTTTTGAGCCCAAATTTGCCAGTTGGGGATGCTGGAATCTTCACTGGCCAAGCAATAGAAGAACCGGCCAAAGAAGAAACCCGGGAAGAGAGAAGGAGAAGGCGGCGGCTGGACCGTGGGCTGAAGGGCGATGACAAGGTGGTGGTCGGCGGTGGCGAGGAGCAGCGACGAATGGCTGGTCATTTGCTGGTTTGGTCCGGCGGAGAGAAAGAAGAAGAAAAAAAAGAAAAAAAAAGGTGTCCAAAAATTTTTTTATGCTGACTTTTCTCTTCTTTTTTTTAATAATAATAATAATAATAAAATATTAATTTACCACTAATCTCTTAACCAAATAATATTCCCAATACAATGCAAAATAATATTTAATTAACAATTTATTAAAATAAAATTAATACACTTTTATAAATAATAATTAAAATAATTCTCAATACCAAAAATTTAAATTTAATTTCACTAAATAATAATCTCAATAATAATAAAATATTTATTAACATTACAAGTCTCAGAAATATATTTTATAATTTTAAAAATCATTCAGGTGTTTACACATATCTTGAGCTAAGAAGCTACAAATTGAGTTTTCTTATAGAAACTTTAAAGAGTTCTCTAAAACTTTTTCTCTTGGAGCTTGAGTTAATTCAGTCTCTATGTTAGTCTAATAAGAGGAAATATTTTAATGCTCAATCAATCAGAGTTAATTGACTTGGTTGTGTTCAACCATCTATAACTCCCTGTGTAGTTGTCCAAATGAAGTGAAACTTTTACAGTACATAGTAGCCATATAAATCTAAGTTTTCTTTTAAAAATTTTAGCTCAAAATTCCTTTTCTACAAGTCTGAGCAATTTTTCAAAGTTAGGCCTGAAAATAACCCTTTTAGAATAAATGAATCAAATTTATAAAATTGAGTTTATTTGCATATTTTGCATATCATTTGGAGCATGCATTATTAGGTTAGTGTATAGGATAGTTATATTGATGAATTTTAAATGGAATTGTATGTTTTAGGTATTGGAAAAGGGAAGGAAGGTGTTGGTGCAAGTTAAGCAATTTGGTGAACCAGTTTTGTGTGTTTTGTAAGCTGTTTTAGTGAGTAGATGTTCAAACCTTTTAAATCTTTTTATAACAACAATAAAATGATATTTTTAATGTTGTTTTATGAAACTGAATTGATGTATTAGAATGGTTCCAATTCAACCTTCTTGAAACTTGAATTACATTTTTTAATTTCAAGGTTTCAAGGTTTCAATTTACAAGTTAAATGTGTTATTACTATATCTTTGTATTGGTAACCTAATTTGAGATTATTTTAGTTACTAGATGGTTTGAGATCAAATTCATTTTATTACTTTGAATTATGATGAGTGGTGTTTTGAATTTGAATACTTTATTGAACAACGATTGTGATAGGCATCCTTTGACTAGTTATTTGATGGAAATGGTATTTAGTTTGTGCATTGCCACCCTATATGAGTTGTGTGAATGTGCTGAGGTGATATATGAACATTTGAGATTGTGTTGGTTGTTATTATGCAATAAACAACAAGGCACTTGACTATAGAATGGTAAAGGGAGCAGGGTCGTTCCGTGCTAATGTTAATGAAGGGTTAGCCTCCAAGTGCACCTAGAGAGTGAGTTGTGATGGATTGTATGTTATGGCCGTGTTATGATGCTTGTTATATGGATGGTTAATACATATAAAAGGTTGTATTAATGTTTGTAAAGACATGTGTTTTACTTGGCTAAGCTTTATATAAGTTTGAAAGCAAGAATGGCTTTGATATTTCAAGTGGATTAAATATTCTAATATTATTATTTGAGAAGTTTAATGTGTTTGATTTAATCAAATTTTTTTCTGCTTGAAATATCTATTCATTAAGTATTTTTGCACTCATTTTACTATGTTTTATAAACTTTTTCAGATAACAGGGCTTGATAGTGGGTGCATTGAGAAAAAAAGTGTGTATAGAAGTTTCAGAGTAAAGTTTGCCAAAATCCTAGTTAGAGAAGCCTTGTTCCTTTTTTTTTTCTTAATCTTGTTTCTATAAGTATCATAAAAGAGTATATTCTAAAGACAAATAGTAGTGGCTAGACTATATGTAAAGCTATTGTTCAGAAACATGTTTTATGTAGCTTTAATGATGTTTGCCACTACATTTCCAGTATATAAATACATATAACAATCTAGTTTAATAATGTGATTTTCTATATTACCTAATTGTTTTATACCTATATCATTAATCATAAACACATATAATTGTATAAGTTCTATTTCTCTAAATGTATCATTGAGCGTGACCAAACTTTCATAAGAAAATTTATTTCAATTCCTCTTGAAAATATAACTATATTTGTAGCACATTTAGACTAAAGTGAATGGTTTATATAGTGGATGGTTTTAAATGTCCATCTTGAGCTACGTGAGATGAGGTACGATAGTTTTAGTATCAGAGTTTTGTTAAATGGTCCTTTAGATTATGCTTTTGTTGTAGTTTGATGAAATGTTGATATTAATTTTGTTATACTTATAGGATGCCACCAAGAAGGAACTGTTATAGGGCACCTTGATGAGGTAGAGTTGGCCAACAAAGTAGTGATCAGGCAGAGTCTAGGGTTAGTGGTAATCCAGAGCTAGAGTCTGAGGCTAAGACCCCTATTGTTGAACAACCTCCACCTCCCTCACCCCCCTGTTATGCTTGTTTTGAAGCTTGATCTGAGGGTGCTTATAAAGACTATTATTACCACTTTAATAGCTCAAGAACATAGGAGAAAGCCTTATGATATTATTAAGCATGCAAAGAAGTGTGAAGCATTTAATTTTCATGGTTCCATTATTCCAAAGAGGCAGATAAATGGCTGAAGGCTACAGAGAAAGCATTCAATACACTTGAACTCATAGAAGCACAAAAGTCAGTAATGTGAATAGTTTACTACATGAAAATTCAAATGCATGGTTTGCTTGAGTTAGGATGCTACATGGGAACTAGTTGACAGAGGATGCGTTTTAGATAAAATTTTGTAGGGAGTATTTGATAGATCCATTCAAAGTAGAAAGGCATAATGATTTCATTGCTTTGAAATATGGAACTATGACTATGCAGGAGTATATAGATAGATTTAAAGATTTGTACAAATATGTTTTTGGCATCTTTCCAATAGAGGCTCAAAAGTGCTGCAGATTCAAAGAGGGCTTACAGACAGTATTGAAGAACAAGTTATCACAGTATGAGGGCTAATATTTCAAGGGCTATGTTGAGAAGGCAATAGAGAAAGAGAAGCTGAGAGAGGAAATAGAGTAAGAAAGTAAGTTAAAGGCCCCAGTCAGGATAGTAAACAAGAAGGAATTCAGTAAGGGAGCTAGTACATCTCAACAAAGGCTAGAGATGGAAAAGTCCAAGGATAATAGAGGATCTTAGACTTGGTCTGGGACTTATAGACCATAGTCATTTGAGTTTAGTCAGAGTTCTGTGAGACAAACAATGGCCAGTGCAAGTACTTCAGTTAGAAGGACTACACCTTGTGTTACTTATGGTCGTGTTCACGAGAGAGGAGACTATAGGAAGAGAACTATTCAATGTTTCGAGTGTAGTGGACCTGGGCACATTAGGAGGGATTATCCTAACCTGGTATAGTTTGGCACTAGCAATGGCAAAGGAGTCCATAGTGTAGCTAAAAGAGAAGACATGACTTCTAGTTTTGGTAGAGGTACGAGCAGAGGTTCAAGAGTCAATGTCACTAGAGATGGTACATCTAAATCAGCACATCCTATTCAACCTGTACAGATAGAGAGACCTTTAGTGCAGCCCAGAGTATTCACAATGACACAACATGAGGCAACATCATCATCTAATGTCATTTTTGGTAGGTTAAATATCTTTAGTGAGAATTCTTTGAATTTCAGGGATAAAATTTTCTAAGGTGGGGAGGATTTTCATACCCATACCCTAACTCTAGGTACATTTACATTCATTATGCATTGCATTTACATATATAATGATTGAATTTGAGTATAAGTTAGTATATACAGATATAGTTACAGATCACCCGTGCCCTTGAACATAAGTGAAGTATTGCAAATAATTAGGCTAGTGTATCAAATTTAGCCATGATTTATACTTAGTCAAAGAGTGAAAATTTTTAAATTTTGATGACACTCAAAATGAGTGAAATTATAATAGTAAAAGGGCTTAGGAGTAAAAATAAAGTAAAATATGAGAATTAAAAAGTTTAGGATGATACGGACTCAATTAACATAAAATAATTGTCCTAGAGTGAACAATTGGAAGTATGAAAGTTAATGGGTCATGATAGCTTTTCATTAAAGGTCAAAATGGGTATTTTGCAATCTAATCTATCCAATTTAAATATGGAATCTTCTTGGGGTCATGCACCTTGCTTGTAGTGTGTTTATGTATAGGTTTAATAAGGAAAAACAAAGACAAACACAAGCAGCCTAGAAAAGAAAAAGAGAGGTTAGAAAGAGTTTCTGAATTTTTCAAGCAGAGATGATTTTTATAAGCTGATTTTGAAGGTTTAAAATTATTTAATGCCATCAATCATTTTCCTTAAAGGCTATAGTAATTGAATTGGTAAGTAATTTTAGTGTTTTTTGTTGAATTAAGTTAGGGTTAGTAAGTTGCCATTTTCGGGTTCTGAAATCTTGATTTTTTTTAGTCTCTTTATTTTGATCATATCTTGATTTGGGAAGCTCAAATTTGAGCTTGCTTTAATGTTATAGTAACTCTAAAGAGTTTTCTAAAACTTTTTCTTTTAGAGCTTGAGCTAATTCAATCTTTATGTTAGTTTAATAAGAGGAAATATTTTAGTGCTCAATTCGTTAGAGTTAATTAACCTGGTTGTGTTCAACCATCTATACCTCCCTCTATAGTTGTCCAAATAAAGTTAAATTTTTACATGTATTAGATATATAAATTTAAGTTTTTTTAAAAAAAATTGAGCTCAAAATTCCTTTTCTACGAGTCTAAGTAATTTTTTAAACTTAGGCATGAAAACAACCCTTTTAGAATAAAGGGATCAGATTTGTAGAATTGAGTTTATTTGCATATTTTGCATATAATTTGGGGCCTAGATATTTAATGCAATGTATGGGATAGTTATATTGATGAATTTTAAATGGAATTGCATGTTTTAGTTGTTGGAAAAGGGAATGAAGGTGCTGGTGCAAGTTAAGCAATTCAGTGAATCGGTTTTGTGTGTTTTATAGGCTATTTTGGTGGCAAATGTTCAAGCCTTTTAAATCTTTTTATAACAGCAATATAATGATATTTTTAATTTTTTTTTATGAAACTGAATTGATGTATTGGAATGGTTTCAATTCAACCTTGTTGATACTTGAATTACATGCTTTAATTTTAAGCTTTTAAAGTTTCAATTTACAAGTTAAATGTGTTATTACTATATGTTTGTTTCGGTAACCTGATTTGAGATTATTTTAGTTACTTAATGGTTTGAGATCAACTTCATTTTCTTACTTTGGATTATGATGAGTGGTGTTTTGAATTTGAATACTTTGTTGAACAACGATTGTGATAGAAATGTTTTGACTAGTTATTTGATGGAAATGGTATTTGGTTTGTGTATTACCACCCTAAATGAGTTGTGTGAATGTGCTGAGGTGATATATGAACATTTGAGATTATGTTGGTTGTTATTGCGCAATAAACAACATGACTCCTAATTGGAGGATGGTGAAGGGACAAAGGTCATTATGTGCTAATATAGTTGAAGGGTTAGCCTCCAAGTATGATTAGAAAGTGAGTTGTGATCGCATGTATGTTATGGTTGGGTTATGATGCTTGTTATATGGATGGTTAATGCTTGTTATAAGGATGGTTAGTATTAATGTTTGTAAAAGCATGTGTTTTACTTGGCTAAACTTTGTATAAGTTTGAAAGAAAGAATGACTTTGATATTTTAAGTGGATTATAATTTGATTTTAAATACTCGAGTATTCTGATTTGAGAAGTTTAATGTTTTTGGTTTAACCAAATTGTTTGATGATGGAAATATTTATTCATTGAGTATTTTTATACTTATTTACTCTGTTTTATAAATTTTTTTAGATAATAGGGCTTGATAGTGGGTGGATTGAGCTAAGAGAGTGTGTATAGAACTTTCAAAGTAAGGTTGGCCAACATCCTCATTAGAAAAGCCTTGTTCCTTTTTTTTCTTAATCTTGTTTCTATAAGTATTGTAAAATAGTATATTCAAAAGTCAAATAGTGGTGGCTAGACTATATGTAAAGCTATAGTTTAGAAACATGTTTTATGAAGCTTTAATTATGTTCACTACTATATTTCCAGTATATAAATACATATAACAATCTAGTTTAATAGTGTGATTTTCTATATTACCTAATTGTTTTATACCTATATCATTAATCATAAACACATATAATTGTATAAGTTCTATTTCTCTAAATGTATCATTGAGCATGACCAAACTTTCACAAGAAAATTTATTTCAATTCTTCTTGAAAATATAACTATATTTGTAACACATTTAGACTAAAGTGGATGGTTTTAAATTTCCATCTCGGGCTACATGAGATGAGGTGCAACAATTTTAGTATCAGAGTTTTGTTAAATGGTCCTTTAGATTATACATTTACTGTAGTTTGATGAAATGTTGATATTAATTTTGTTATATTTATAGGATGCCACCAAGAAGGAACCGTTAAAGGGCACCTCGACAAAGAAGAGTTGGCCAACAAGGTAGTATCAAGCAGATTCTAGGGGTAGTGCTAATCCATAACTAAAGTCTGAGGCTAGGACCCTAATTATTGAGCAACCCCCACCTCCCCCACCCCCCTGTTGTGCTTGTTTTGTAGCTTGATCCGAGGGTGCTCGCAGAGACTATTATTGCCACTTTAACAGCTCAATAATAGAGGAGAAGGTCTGGTGATATTATTGAGCATGCAAAGAAGTGTGGGGCATTTGACTTTCATGGTTCCATTGATTCTAGAGAGGCTAATAAATGGCTGAAGGCTACAGAGAAAGCATTCAATACACTTGAACTCACATAAGCACAAAAGGTCAGTAATGTGTGTGGTTTACTACATGACACTTCAGATGTATGGTTTGCTCGAGTTAATTGCCAAGAAGCTTTAAGAGGTCTTAATTAGGCTGAATCAATGCATTTGGAAGGCCCAAAAATAACAAATTATAAAACTGACCTCTTCCTCTTCCTACCACTCCTCTATTACCTTGACCTATGGGAACATATTCATCATCTTTATAATTGAATTTATGCTCCCCTTCATTATCTTCAAGGTTGCGCCCCTCATCACCTACATTTATGACCTTTTTAGCATCTTTAGTGTCACCTTGGATTTGTGGTGTTAGTTCCCACCTTAGGTTTTAAGTTTTTTAGGAACCTAACTCAAATTTTACCACGCAATTTTTTTACAAAAACTTTTTTTGGCAATTCTCTTTGTTTAAATACCAAATCAACATAATGAGATGGAATCAAAGAACATATGAATTTAATAAACAAAGATCACGAGAAACTGAAACAAGGATAGATTACAAAGAACAAGGCACAATGAATTCAAAGAACTCAAGAAAATTGAAACAAAGTTGAACGTAACATAGATAACACACGAAACATAGATAACACATGAAACATAAAAGATTGAAAATAAAAGAAAACAAAAAAAATAAGAATGGATACGTAACTATAGCCTAAACTCTAATAACAAATGATGAAAGAACCCACAAGAATTACACCTTTGAGATTATATGAACTTGTAGTGTAACTATCGTCACTATGTCCCTGGATGGATAACTGACGGTACTCCTCCTCCAACCCCTGGTTTGGTGGATGGTTGACAATGACCATAAAAGGATTACCGTAAAGGAAACAGTAAAAGAAGAACACAAGGAAACAAAGGAATCAAACAGGGAAGCAAATATTTAATATTTAATATATTTTTGTTATTTTAATATAAAATGTATAGTATTCATTTAACACTAAAAACATATGATTCTATTTAAAATATATTATTCATTTAACACTAAAACCATGATATCTTTTTTACTTTTTATATTGAAACATAATTTTTATAATACTAAAAAAAAATTCTTTCAAATAGAAAGTGCTATTGGCACTACTACATTTTACACACAACTACCAAAC
This sequence comes from Mallotus repandus, assembly GCA_949671775.1. Taxonomy (NCBI): domain Eukaryota; kingdom Viridiplantae; phylum Streptophyta; class Magnoliopsida; order Malpighiales; family Euphorbiaceae; genus Mallotus; species Mallotus repandus. The sequence goes on along the minus strand of CATIWM010404624.1, from coordinate 11,276 downwards.
TTTGCTACGAATTTGAAAATAATGGTAAAATATAATCTATAGTCAAGAAAATTACAACTCTCTAGCTAATTATACAACTTAAAAGTTGATCAATCACATGAATTAAATATTATGCAGTTTATTTGTGTTATAATTAGCCATAATAGTTAGTTACAAAAGTTAATGCCATAGCTAATAATATCAAATAACCACAAACATGAATTACTTTATAGATAAAATTAAAATTTTAGCTACAATATTTGACATAATGGTTAATAGGTAAAATAATTGCAAAAATAAATAGATATGTAGCTAGTTATTTAGAATGTTAAAATTTAAATATTAAATTTGTGCCTAATTAAAAATGTTAATTGCAAAACTAAGTTTTCAATTGCATTGAAATTTAGCCATGTAGATTGATATTATGGCTGATGTATATCATTAACCACAACGATCAATAATTTTGTAGCTAGTAATATAAAATTTTAGCTACAAAAATTAAAATAATGGCAAATTAAAAATATATAAATAAATGTAAAACTAAAAAAGTTTCAAATCGGACATTGAAAATATGTAATGAAAATTTTTTTTCTTAATTTTCTCTTATCTTAAAGGATATAATTTTTTTGAAAAAAGATAATGCTACAATTAAGTGGCATATAAAATAACACAAAAATTTAGATTTAAAACAAATAAAGCATATTCCATTATTTTAGTTGTAGCAAATAAATTCATTTTAACTTCATATATTTCATTCATATTTGTAGGTAGTAGCATTTAGCATCCCTCTAAGTGTTAGGCAACCACAATATTGTGTAGGTTTCACAACCCTTTTGGGAGATACAATTTTCAGTCACAAAGGTTAATATTGGGCGTAGGAGTCATCACTTGGTTAATGGTCGGGAACATCAAATTTTATGGCAACTAAATTTATAAAAGTCGAGTAACCACACCTCAAAGATTGAGTTCGAAAATTAGGTATGTACTTTAAGCCCATCCAACTTCTCAATTAGCCTTCATTTTATTTTTTCATTATAATTATTTATTATTTAATTATCTCCTTATTCCATGCATTATGATATTTTTATAACATACAACCTGTCAATAGATAACAAACTTTAGTTATTGTTTAGTTACTTGTTACTTATCTTCTGTTATCATTAGACTTTAGTTTGTACTTAAATTCTTCTCACTTGTATTATTTATATTCAAATGTACACTGTAAACAACAATATACCAAAATACAAAAATACAAAACCATTGTTTATATGGTAACAGAGATAACATAGTGTCAAATGCTAACACCCAACTTGATCCCGTCACCTCATCAGCCTTACCTTCTTCTTCTTCAACTCAATTGAATTTTTCTATCAAATTGAACTCTAGAAATTATTTAGCTTGGAAAACACAACTGCTACCTCTTCTCAATTCACAAGACTTAACTGGTTTCATTGATGGTTCAAACTCGGCTCCACCTCCTTCAATACCAAGTACCGATAATCCAGACACTCAAATTCCCAATCCAGCATACTTGAGCTGGTTTAAGAAGGATCAATTATTACTCTCTTGGATACTCTCTTCCATCTTCATAAAGATTTTTCCCTATGTTACTAATATTTCATTTTCTTATTCAGCTTGGCATACTCGAGCTACTACCTTTGGGGCCATCTATCAAAACAGACAATTACAAATATTGAGCTACAGGAGCTCAAACAAAATGATCTCAGTGTTTCGCAATACCTTCTTAAGGCTAAATCTCTTGTCGACGAACTCTCAGCTGCTGGTCGCACCATGTCTTTGGTTGAGTTTAATATTGTCATATTCTGTAACTTACGACTTGAGTTCCACAGCGTTATTATAGCGCTAAGTCTTCATCCTGTACTAGTCACATTTGATAAGCTGCACAGTCACCTAGCAGCCCATGAGATACTTTTGCGTAGTCACCAATAGCTACCATTAGCTCATCTTACATATCGCCAACATCAGTCCTCATCTCCTTATCCTCCACTGTTGCCTACACCAACTCAGTTGGGTTCTTCATCATTTTCTCCTCAGTCCTTTCGAGGTTCAGGCTCTCGCCCATGGCTTCATAGACATGGCCGAATTAGCTCTGGTTCTTGTCAAATATGTGGATTACATAATCACACAGCAAATGTTTGCCGCCGTCGCTACCATTCTATGGCTTTTGCTCCTCCATCACCACAAGCTCATCTCACCTATCTGCGACCAGTACCTCAGCCTTCTTCCATGCAGCCTTGGGTAGCGGATACAGGAGCAACCTCTCACATTACTCTAGACATGGAAGCACTTCATCTTCCATAACCATTTGATGATTATGATCAAATTCTTGTAAGAAATGGGAATGGTGTCCAAATCCAAGCAACTGATAACTCTTTTATTCACTTTCCTTCTCATTCTTTTTCACTTAAAAATACCTTACATGCTCCTCAAATATCTACACCCTGGTTTCTGTCCAAAAATTTAGTCAAGATAACAAATGTTTCTTTAAATTTTGGCCCTCCTTCTTTATGATTAAGGATCAGACCACAAGGTAGGAGCTTCTAAGAGGAGCACTTAGCAATGGCCTCTACACATTTCCATCATCAAATCCAAAAGCTCTATTAGCAGCAGCGCCACTTTCTCTTTGGCATGCTCGATTTGGACATCCCCATGATCAAATCACTTGTCAAATTATGGCATATCAACATTTACCTTTTTCTAAGCAATGTAATAATTCAAAGTGTGGATCTTGTTACCTTTGCAAGTCTAGTAGATTATCATTACCATTGGTACCTCATTATAGCCAAAAAACCATTTGATTTAGTTTATTCAAATGTTTAGGGACCCTCTCCTACATTATCTAATCTTGGCTTCAAATATTTCATTTTATCTGTGGATGATTTCACCTGATACACTTAAATTTTCTTTATAAAAAGCAGAAGTGACGTTCATGATATTGTCGCCAATTTTAACACTTATATTAAACGACAATTTTGAGCAACTTTAAAGGCTTTTTAATTAGACTTCGGTGGTGAATATCAACGTCTAAGCTCTTTCTTTAAAATTAAGCGCATCAAACATTGACTTGCATGTCCGCACACTCGAGCAAAATGGAGTAACAGAACGGAAAATCAGACACATTAGTGATACTTCACTTACACTCATGGCTCATGAATCTCCTCCTTTTTGCTACTGGACTTACTCATTTGATACTGTAGTCAGTCTTATTAATGGCTTACCTACTTCGGTCTTGAAGGATCATTGTCCCTATTCCAAATTGTTTGGCAACACTCTTTCATATTGTGATCTCAAGGTCTTCGGCTGCTTTGTATATCCACTATTGTGGCCCAACAATCAACATAAATTCTCTTATAGAGCTAAATAATGTGTTTATCTTGGGCCATCTTCTTAACACTTGGGCCATCGGTGTCTTGACAAATCAACAGGGCGCATCTACATAGCTCATCATGCTCGCTTCATCGAAGACTAATTTTCGTTCAAAGCCATTACTCATATTCTTGCCATAATTCTAGCTTGCGACATCACTCCTTGGCTGCGTGCAGATTCGGTAGTCTACTACACTAGGTATTCTTTCCAGCTCAACTTCAAATTCTCTTTCTACCTCTCATTCTAATCCAAACTCTCTAACCTTATCTCCACTACCTACATCTCCAAACTCCACACTTGTTACAACACCTTTTCCCCCTCTAACCAAATTTAACCAACTGATCATATCTTCCAATCCAAATCCAACTTCATTGAATTCTATCCCAATAACTCCTACACCACGACCATCACCTACACTATAACCATCACCTTTGGGTTTCAATTTAATTTTCGATCTATCAAATTATTCCCCATCTGTCTTGTCATACACCCAATCAATCACCACCAATCTACCTTCCTCTCTAGTACAAACACACCCAATGCTTCTACGACCTTCAACAATGCAGAAGCGCATAGCCCTTTTAACTCATAAAACACCTCTACTTCTCCATTAACACTTGAACCAACCACCAATACCGAAGCAAGCAAACATCAACAGTGGTGAGCAGCTATGCAAGAAGAGCTTGATGCTCTTATTCAGACCAAGACTTGGACACTAGTATTATGTCCCTCACATGCCAATTTCATTGGAAATAAATGAGTTTTTCTAATTAAGCGCAATCCGAATGGTTCAATATCTTGCTATAAAGCTCATCTCGTTGTAAAAGGTTTTCATCCATAAGACGACTTTGACTTTACTGAAACTTTTAGCCTAGTAATCAAGGCCACAACAATTCGGATCATTCTCTCTCTTGCAACTACTCACAGCTGACCACTTCATCAAATAGATATTTCAAATGCGTTCTTGCATGGGATACTTGATAAACCTATTTATATACAATAGCCGCAAGGATTTCTTGATCAAAATCATCCCAATTATGTTTGTCAACTCCATAAATCCCTCTATGGACTACGGCAAGCACCATGAGCTTGGTTCCACATATTGTAACATTTTTTACAGAGTCTTGGCTTCACAACATCTAAAGCTGATCACTCTCTTTTTATCCTTTGCAAAGACAACCATGTTCTTCTATTGTTTATCTATGTAGATGATATAATACTCGCTGGATCATCTACTTAGCTACTACAAGAAACTCTATCCACTTTGAAAGTTGAATTTCCCATCAAAGATATTGGCTTTCTTTTATATTTTTATGGTATTGAAGTACAACGCACCAATAAAGGTTTACAACTCAATCAAATAAAGTATCTTCATGATCTACTATCCAAGTCTGGATTGCAAGATGCAAAGGGTTGTCTTTCCCTGATGGCAATAGCTCCTTCATTGAGTAAATTTGATGGCCAACCTCTCTCTAATCCATTTCTCTATTGACAACTTATTGGTGCATTGCAATATGCAACTCTCATAAGGCCAAACATAGCTTTTGCTGTAAACAAGCTTTGCCAATTTATGCATTCTCCTTCTGATATTCATTAGCAAGCATTAAAGCGCCTTTTTTGCTATGTCAAACACACCCTTCACTATTCTCTCTTCTTCGACAAACACTTCTCACTTGATCTTCATTGCTTTTCGGATAGTGACTGAGATGGTTGCCCAGATGATCGTCGCTCCTCCACAGGCTTTGCCATTTATCTTAGTAAAACCTTGTCTCATGGTATGCCAAAAAGCAACCAACTATTACACGATCATCTACTGAAAGTAAGTATAAAGCCATTATAAACACTACTACTGGTCTGAATTGGATCCAACATATAACAGATAACAAACTTTAGTTATTGTTTATTTACCTGTTACTTATCTTTTGTCATCATTAGACTTTAGTTTGTATGCAAATTCTTCTCACTTGTATTATTTATATTCAGATGTACACTGTAAACAACAACATATCGAAATACAAAAATACAAAACCGTTGTTTATACAACAATTTAATATATCAACATATGCATATAGATAAACATAGGAAAAAAGGGGATGAAGGAGAAAATACTACAATCTGAAAACATGAAAAGCAATAATAAATGCAACCCAGAAATATAAAAAAATAAAATCTAACGAAATAAAGGGGAGAGAAATGATTACAACACATTTACTAAATAAAAAATAACAACAACCTAAAGAAACTAAATGAGCTGATGAAGGGCCTAATTAAAAAAACAATCTTCGCAAAGATTCTAGATCCATTCTACTGACAACACTAATCCTACAAGATATAGAAGTTAGTATGAAAGCATATAGAAATATAAATACATATTAATAATTAAACACAAAACCATGCACATAATTGATACATATCATAAAATTAACCATAAACCAAATTTATACTAAAAATTGTAATTTAAACAAACTACCTTAAAATCATAAAGATAAATTATCAAAAATGAAAGTAATCATTTTTTTATTTTAAAGGGTAAAAATTAAAATTTAAAGTAATGCATCGTTCAGCCTAAAAAGCAAAGTTGAACACCTCTTTGTAGTCACGATCGCTCGACCCTAGCAAAATATTACACAACCTAAAAACCACTATTCTAACAAAATTTTATTGACATTAATAAAGTGAATTACCCACAAGAATGCCATAAATCATATTATAGTAATACTAAATAATGAAACAGAAAGAAAAAATTATTCAATGATAAAAAGATATGAAGAACCACATTCTAAATTATTAAAGTATTAAATTTGTGACACTTCAATCCTGTCAATACCCTTGCTAGGTGGTCACTGCTTAGACCCACTTAACTCGAGCAATAGTGTAGTGAAATATCACTTCTATCTCATCTAAATACTGTTAAACTCTTACAACTTAAACATAAAAATATACTTAACCATTATAAGATAACCATTCCTTATCTTACTTCTTAATTATATATAAATCCCAAATTATAAACTATTAAATATAATAAACTCAAACACATAAAATTTCTATAACAAAATATTCTAACAGACATTACTTCTGAGGCTCTACACCACTTGCTTCACTTGCAATACACAAAACTATCTTCCTTGCAACTACTTAAAATAACCCTTTACTCTTAAAAATTTTTATAAAAAAAAGTGGCGAGTATTTTCAAGAGAAAATACTCAATGCGTGAAACATAGTACAAATAGGAATTATTCTAGAATAAAGAAAAATTAGGATCCCAATAAATAAATTGCAGAAGTAAAAATTTAAAATTAATAGTGCAACCGTAAAAATTTAAAATTAATAGTGTAACCAAGAAAGATTTTTCACGTATTATTGCATTTTAAATAAACACTTATCAAAATCCTTTAATCATACCACCAGGATCAACATTTAAAATAACACAACCATCTGAAGTTAGAATTCAATTTGTTTTATTAAATTGATAAGATTTTAGATTCCATGCTATTAGCCTTGGGACAAATATTGACATGTGTAATAATATTCTTATTATAATATTAATGTTATACAACACCTGTTACACAAACACGGTCTCGTAATTTTTCATAAGACTTTTAATGCTTCACATAATTTAATATAGGCTTAAACATTTATTTCTCAATAACTTTTCTCATCATCATACACCTCGCAGTAATTTATGTATGACCCGATCGTACTTGTCGTCTTAGCCTCTCAAGCTTATGCTTTTCTTATACACCACAACATAACTCTACTATACTCAACCTTAATTCACTTAGGGTAAAACACAATTTAAATAGTATTCTCATTAATTTCATAGCATTGCACTGTATGCACAAGCAGATATCCGTGTGGCTAATACTATCATTTCACTAAAGGTTATCACATTTATGCATTCATAATGTACTGACCTAGCCCATAAATTATGCTCGCACGAACCTAGAAAATCATATATTAAACAAGGTCTTTTAAATCTCTTATTGCTCACTGGAATCCAAGTTATTTTTTTGCCAATTCTTCTTGAATAGTTGTACCTTAGTTATGGTTTTACATCTTAACTCATATAGTGAATGGTTGTGTCCTAGACACCTCATGCCAACTTACTAAACCCTATCACTTACTCGACATAGACTTACTACCTCTTAATGACATGTGTGCTTGTGCCCATATTCTCATCATATTTATATCATTGACAACCATCTTGTCTTTCAAAGATGCTCTTAATTTTTAAGAATTTAGAAGTTATCATTATTATTCTCCTTCTTCTCAAATTTCTGTACATAAAGTTTGCGCATTCTCAATTGTACTTCGCACATACTCAAAATTTGTTCATTTCTCAATTAAGATTCAAGTGTAAATTTTGGTAAATATCAATATCTTTGGTGTATAAAGTGTTTTCATTGTAGGCCTTCAGAAATATTCATATTTTAGTTTAATTGAACTTCAGTTTAATCTCAAGGGCCGTGAATTTGGAAATAATTTTTAAATATTACTTCATGTAGTAATGATATACTTAAATTTCTATAGTTATAAATCTTTATATTTACACTGTAGCTCACGAGATTTGATATTAAGTTGACTTATATTTACACATGCATGATTAGTCAGAACAAAATTATTTAACAATAGTACTTAAGATCAAACTAAATTCGGGTTCAAATAAAGGCAATCAAATCTCAAATTTACAAATCTTAAAACCTCATTAATTTAGAAAAAGCATACAAGAGTTTTTTTAAACATTAAATAACTATAAACATGATTATTATTGATTACAAGGAGTTCTCGCTCAAACCAAAATAATTTTAGAAAATACATTATGGAAGTAGTTTCCTTCTTTTAAAATATTTTTGGGTTGTCCTAAAATCCACTTATTTTGAATCATAAGAAATCCTTTGAAGTTTTAATATATACAAATATACATTTATAGCCTAAAGTAACTCAAGTTTCAAATTCAGTTACTTGTTATACATATATACAAACATGTATAGCTTCAAAAACAAACTCTAGTTCAAATCCAAGCATTTGATATATGTGTGTGTATATATAAGCTCACTTGTTTTATGGAACTCTTAATAATTTAACAAATCTATACTAATAAATTAATTTAAAAGAAGAGAAATCCATATGCTTAGCAAGTTCAAAGATTCATAGTTCAATGGACAACGTTATCAATAAGATTTGATCAAATAACAACTCATTCTTAAAATTGATTTTGAACATAATAATAGAGGAAGAATTTCGATTGCAATAACTTTCAAGTTTTTAAGAACCAAAATTTCAGCCAAAGATGGGAGTAGTTCAAGAAGCACACAATGATCAAACCAAGGAGAAAAAGAAAGAAGTTCACTCAAATAACAAATTCATATGTTTAACAAAATAATTAATTTTCAACTAGCAAAAAGAAATGAATTTAAAAAAAGATGTTCAAGCTCAAATGAGAATTAAATAAGGTATTCCATTCAAAAATTCCAGCAACCAAAGCTCTGGACACTCCATGATTACCCCTTTCTCTACACCTAATTGATTCCTTAAGATTTCAAAACCCCAAACTCCATGAATCAAAATTCAAATAATTGCAATTCATGAAATCATACTAAAATATTATGGTAACGTGACTAAATTCATATGCATGTTGATAGTCTTGCCTTAAAATAGCAAAATCTTAACTGAATTCTAGCTCAACTCAGTTCACCCTCCCTTTATCTTTTTCTCTTCTTTTTGTTTCTTCCTTCAAACAGAATGAAGAGTTCTACTCCTTCTCCTTCTATGTTTTCATTTAACACAAACTCTCTCTTTTTTAGTTAGGATAGGTGTCCTAATGCATCAGTCCCTCATTTGACACCTCACTATATTCATGCATACAAGTTCTTAATTTCTTCCTTTTAATTTCAATTTAATCCCTCATTTATTTTTTCAATTATTTCAAATACATCCTTGTTTTGTTTCTAATCAAGTCTATCGCCTCCTCATTGAGGTGTTCGCCTTTGTGAAGAGTCACTCATCTCAAGGAACCAAGTTGTTATTTAAAAAAAAAATTCTTCTTTCATTTATTTCCTTAAGTTGTTAAAATGTTCAATGAAAATTAAAATTTTCTCAAAAGATAACATAAAATTAAGAAGCAATAATCATGATGATCAAGAAAACTAGAAAACCCTACATAAACATAAAGTAAAATTTGAAAAAAAAAACTTACTAAAATAGTAATGTTACCTTTAGATCTTCTCTTTCTTAGAATGGATGGAGGGATTGATGAACATCAAAAGAATTGGCAATAATTGACTAACACTAACAAAACTCCAGTAAAAGATTCATTTTTACTATTTTTTGGTTTTGTGATTTTTTTTTTTAAATCCTCAAGTCTACCAAATTTAATATTGTACCTAAACCTAGAAATAAAACCTCAAAATATTAGCTGAGTCTTTCTTTATTTCTCTTTGTTTTTCTACCTTCTATTCTCCAATGTCTTTGTTATTTTAAGTAGACTACTTATAGACTACATTAAATGATTTTAAAAACCAATAAATATAAAAATATAAAAATGTTATTTATCACTTAGTTAGTTATACTACACTAGAAATAGATAAACAAAAAAATCCATCAAAAGAAAGTAATAGTTACTCCTAGTGTGTTTTAAACCTAATTGTAGAATATAGAACACCAATATAAGTCTTAATTTATTTTGATTGTAGAATACATAACATCTCTATAAGTCTTATTTTCTTTCTTTCTTTCATAAATCATATTTACCAACATAAGGTAAATTTTGCCAAAAATGAATGAACTTTCATCATGTTAAATGGAATTTTAAGCCGAAGGTTTGTTTGAGGCTAGGGTTAGGGTTTGTTTTTGTCATGACCTAAACCCGGGAGTCATAATCGGCGCTAGGGAACGAAAATTCACATGAATCCGGAACCCGTAGCAAGCTTAAATACAATTAATTATTTCATAAAATAATCAAATAATAATTAACTCGTTGAAATCCACAATTTAATTAAATAAATAAATAAAATAATATTCAACACAAAAATTTCAGATTTAATTTCACTAATAATCAAATATCATAATTTAATAAAAAATAAAATAATTATTAACACTGCAAATCATAAAATTTAATTTTATAATTTATAAAAATTCAAGTTATGACAATTTTTCTTTGCGAAGCTTTTTCTTTGTTAGTTTTTGGTTGTTTTATTCCTCTTCTACTTTGTTGTGATGGCACAAGAGTTAGAACATTTGGTTAAAAACTTTTCGTTGACACAATTAGAGGAGGAAGCCTTTGATTTAAGGGATTCCAATGGTAAAGGCATATCTAATAAATAGGCATGATGTTTGGTAGGGAGGATATTCTGTAAGCCTTTTAATTTATGGGCTCTTTCCAGTGCTCAACATGTGACTTGGAGGCTTTCTGAAGGTTTTACTCTTTAAGAGGTCAAGTCCAATCTCTTATTCGAGAATTTTTAATTTTTAATGCATAGGAATTAGTTAATTAAGGATGGTCCCTATCACTATGACCATCATTTGATTGTTTTGAATGAATTTTCTAATATTAAGCAACCTTTTAAAGTTTCTTTAAACTTATGTCCTTTTTAGGGTGAGAAATTGTAATCTTCATTTGAATCAATGAGATAGAGAATTGATTATGAGGATTGACACTAAGATCATTGATGTACTTAATCTACATGAATCAGATATTAACTCTTAAGAGTAAGTATGTGCGGGTTAGGTTGTTTAAGTAAGTAGTTGATCTACAATTTTCGACATATTTGGTCCTGTAGACGGCGGGGTTTAGCGCGCGCCCAAGTTTATTGCAACCGCGACACTGTTTGAGCTCAGGGCTCTAGGGAACACACTAACCATTGTCACAAAGACATGGCGTGGAGATGAGGAGTCGCCACCCAGGGTAATAA
>CATIWM010404483.1:0-23034 GCA_949671775.1 Mallotus repandus | reverse complement strand
AATGAAGATGAGTATGCCATAATTTCAAGAAAGGTAAGAGATCTCATCATGAAGAAGAGAAGAGGATTGAAGAAGCAAGATTCAAATAAGAAGGATCAGATTATTTGCTATGAATGTAATAAATCGGGTCATATTAAATCCGAATGCCTAAAGTTGAAGAAATCCTTCAAGAAAGATAGGAAGCACAATAAGAAAAAAGAAGTAAGCACTTAAAGCAACTTGGGATGATTTGAGGAGTCTAGTGATGATGAAACCGATGGAGAAGTTACAAATCTTTGCTTCATGGCTTTGGAGGAACCTTCAAGTGATGAGGTAACTTTAGCCTTTGAATCCAATGGTGAGATATTACTTGCTTATGAAAAATTGATGCATAAATGTGATAAATACTTGTCTAGAATTAATTCACTCAAAGAAATGGTAAAAACTCTAGAAGAAGAACTTGAGAAATTAAGACTTTCTAATGAAGCGTTAACCAATTCATTGAATAAAAGTAAATCTAAGAAAATTGAGATTGCTAATGAAAATGCAAAGCTTATTGAAAAAAATGTGTTTTAGAAAAATGAAAATGACAATCTCAAGAAGTCCATCTCTAGATTTAACAAAGGAAAAGAAATTCTTGATGGTATGATATCTATGACTTCCATTCCTTTGAAATCTAAATGTGGAATTGGTTTTAAAAATGGTCATTCTAGTTCTTTAAAAGTTGTAAGCCTAAGTACTCCAATTACTAAGGTTTACCAAAAGCCTAGACTTAAAACCAATGGACCTAAAAAGTCTAATGGAAATAAAACTAACAAATCCAGAGCTAAAAGTTCAATAGGACTTGAGCCTAGGAAATACAATCATGCTCATTGTCATGATTTTCATAGTTTTAAAATGAAAGAGCAGCACCAAATGTTATATGTCATTATTATGGTATGATGGGACACAAAAATTTTAGATCTTATATTAGAAGGACTCATTTGAGCTACTCAAATTATGGATCTTTCAATGCTAACCCCCAAGGACCCAAGTACATTTGGGTACCTATAGTGAGATGAATCATTTTCTTATAGGTGTTCCTAGAATCCACAATGTGCAAAGAAAAGTGGTATCTAGATATTGGATGTTCAAGGCACATGACCGAGAAGGCCAACCTTTTCACTCATTTGGAGATGAAAAAGGGAGGCAAGGTTACATTTGGTGACAATGCTAAGGGAAAGATCATAGGCATTGGTTAATATGGATGACACTTGCATGTGGCATAGGAGAGTTGGTCATGCTAGCATGGAGCTCATTGAAGATCTAAGCAAAAGTGATAATGTCATTAGCCTCCCTAAAGTGAAGTTTCAAAAGGATAAGGTATTCTTGAAGAGTTAAACCAATAATAAGGAGCAATGGAGAATGATCAAGCTATTTCCCCTCCAATCAAGGATTAAAATATGGTGGATACTCAAAAGGAAAAAGTTATAGAGGAACAAGTAGCTTCCACAATTTCAGTTATGCATGAAGAGCTTCCCAAGGAATGGTATTTCAAGAAATACCATCCCAAAGACTTAATCACTGGTGAGCCATCAAAAGGGGTAGCAACTAGACACTCTCTTAAGCATTTAAATAGTCTTACCTTATGCCAAGGAATGTTGGACGGCAATTTATTGTGATATACGGTTGTTTGTATTATAATCAATTGCTTGAAACTTGCATGATGAATTTGATATCCTTGAACTTTGATTAATTATGATACAACATTGAATTTGTCCCTATTGTGTTTGAAATGGCTCAACCCAGTTCAAAGCTCAATTTTCAAAAAGTTCTATTGTTAAATCATGATCATTATTCTGTTATTATTGGCAGTGAAGGTTCTGTTTTTTCAAAATAAATCCGTGTTTGATTTAAAATCATGTTTGATAAGTCAATTTTCATGATTATGAAAAATCCAATAACTGATTCCATTCATTTGCAATCAGTTTTTTTATGCATTTAACTTTTTGGACAGAAAGTTTCATGATCACTGTCATTACCTTTGTCATGACTTTTAATTATGACTGCTTTAATCATGCTCATAACTCTCTGTGTCGTCAGTCATGATTAAATGGCCTCTAAAAGTGGGTAAATTTTTTTATCATGGTCATGACACCCCATTCACTACCAGTGACGCATCGAGGTATTTAAAGCACTTTTCCTCTTTTCCTTCTTCTTTTAAACGCAGCCCATTTTTCCTTCTTCTCTATTTTCTAACTTTTTTTTTTACTTCAAGATTCCTTCTTCTTCATCATTTTCACCTTTATCTCACATCATCATCATCTTCATTCATCATATCACATCATCTTATCACCTATAGTGGTCCTTAAATTAATCAAAATCCTTTTATCTGTCCATCCCCTCTTGAATTGGTCCCTACCCAAATCGCACCTGTCACCATGTCAACCTCTAAGGAGCCAACAAAGAAAGGAATAGAGCTGAAAATTATATGCAAAAAGGGTCCATATGATCCATTGATGTCCTCGCTTGAAATAAATTTCTATGAGAAAATTCCATGTGAATGGTGTTGTCCATTGACGAGAGGTGGATAAGGAAGGTAAAACTGTTTGGAAGGACTCTGACATTCCTAACTTCCAGCAAATGGCAGAGAGTAAAGCTCCTTTAACCTCTAGGAAGTGCACCAGAATTCCAACCCTTGAAGAAGATGAGGAGGCTGAGCCAACCTTCCCATTCCAATCCATGCTCAATCAGCTCCAAGTCCATTTTGATGATTAATTTGGAGCTGTTCGAACTCTATCTTTACCTTGGAGTCTCTGCTTGGCGCTATAGACATCAAAATTGACAATATTGCTGATGATGTGGCCTATTTAAAGTCCAACCTCTTTGCCCCTTATGAGTATCATTGACTTTGCATCTCATGTCATGACACTTTTAGTTTAAATTTTTTTATTACTATCCTTTTTGACTTTTTCATGTCTATGTAGAACTTGATGTGGTTGCAGCCTTTAACATTTAGGATATATGTGTGTTTTTTGGGTAGCCATTATTTTTATTTTGACAGTCGCTTCCCCCTTGTTTATTTTTTATAGTGACAAAGGGGGAGAAAAGGCTAGGTTAGGTTGTTAGGCTTAGTTATTTTGTGATTTTGTAACTGTGTTATGCAATTTATTGTGGAAACAATGGTGGATATTTGGTATTTATGGAAACTTTTTTTTTGGCCAAATTGGAAGTGCTATATATTGGATACTGTTTTTGTGTTTGGTTTGGTTATTTAATATTGTTTGGAAATATTGGTTATTGATTATATGACTGTGATGTTGGATATTGATTTTGCAAAGTTTGATATTTTTTTTGTGTGCTTGACTTGGTATAGACATTCATATTATATGATTTTTTATAACAAAATTTTCTTGCTTGCATTGTTCTCATTATTTTTATGTTATTGTGTGGTAAATATTTTGTTGGATACTCATTGGTTAAATTAAAAGTGTTGATGTTTACACCAGCCCAAAATGGCATAAGACTTACATCCATGACCACTTGAAGCAAGCCTAACCACATTTGGAATAGCCCACCTGCTATTTGAAAGTTGTGTTATGGCAACAAAGTTGTAAAAGGGGCTATTTCTAGCAGTTGCCATCACTACCTTGATTCTAAGTAATCAGTAGGAATTTACCTTAGCAAAATAGGAAGTGTCATACACCGAATTTTGACCATCCCCAAAAAGGTCTGGTGATAAAAATATCTCTCCTAATATGACAAGTGTATGTTCATTCATACCGCCTCTGAAGTATGCTGAGAATCTGAAAAGCCTGAATAGAGCAAAATTAACCTTCAAATCATTAAGTTGCACCCTGATTTCATGAACTACAAATAATCGGAGCGGTAAGTCGCTCGTTTCAAGCAAACGTTGCTTAAAATGAGCAACTCATCAGACCGGTGTTCGACTTATGAGACCGGAGTTCGACTTTGTGAAAATCAAAAGTCAATTTTAAGAAAACGAACATCAAAAACACATCTATAAGCCCCTAAAACTTTCGAAAGTGACCCCAGAATAGTGCGCGTAACCCCAAAAAGTAGCATGTGATCGCACCCGAACACATTTTGCTCATTGTGAAAATAGAAGCCAATTTTGACAAAATAGACATCGGAAACATATCCGAAAGGTTAAAAAACCTAGAAAAACACCCCTAAAACAATGTAAATGGAGCCCAAAAAGGCCGCGTGATGTGCACAAGAGCACGTGATCATGTGCCCCAGGCCCATGATCTCGCGCTCCAGGGCATGATCATGCGTTCAAAGGTATATGAATTTGCATTACACGCATCATTTTCAACCTCTCGACGAGGAAATCTTGAAAGTCTCTCGAAGCTCAAGCTTCAAAAACACCAAACAAGCTCAGTTGAATCTGACGACCAAACATGTTTATTTTATTGTCTTGCATTTTACTTTATTACCACCAGCAGTTGAGAAACTATTATGATTTTTGTGATGAGACTGGCAATTTTGCATGATGATTGAATAATCTATGCTTTGTTTGCTCATATTAACTATCATTTTGTATCAATATGCATTCAATAAACATGAAAGCTTACTTATCAAAGCTAAAGCTTTGATATTGCAGTCCAATGATGCAATCATCATAATTTATTATTCATCTCATCATTTGGAAATGCTCTATAGTAATTCCTACTAGAGCATAAACTATGTGCATCTGTTTAATCATTCATGATGCATCAATCATCTTCGTTGTGCCTATATGCTGTTCGAGTGGATGAATGGATGGAATTGCACATAGTTATGTTAACCTCTATTTTGCAGGTGTATTCTAGATTAGGACTAGATTTATATTTTCGTACTTTTTCTCTTTCATATGTATTTACTAGTAAAGCCTTGTAAATAATTATGCTAAATTTCTCGTACTTTCTATTATTATCAACGTGCTTATGTGAATGCATGTATACCAACTATCATTACTAAAACTAGGGTGTTGTGGTAGCCATATATTGAGTATTAAAATGAGAAATAGTAAAAAAGTTAATAAGATCTCCCGGGCTCAGAATCTTTGCTGGGGATGATACTCATTGAATGACCCGATGCCGTCCCTTTTATCTTTTCCTGATTTTCTAAAAACCAGGTAGTGACTCAAAACACAAAGTGTCTTGCATCCCCCCAAGACTAAACAATTATCCCTATCCTGTAAGCAGAATGGATGTCCCATTTGGAAAAGTTGCCATGTCCCTTGGAATCACTCCATTTACTGAAAAATGGAAAGAAAGGTCGCTCACAGTAGCGACTCCACTGGGGACTCTGGTTAGAGAGATCAATTCTAAAATGACTATTTCTCATTACTTAATACTCAATCATGTGGAGCCCTTCACCATTGCATTTGCACTACCTAATCACACGTGCACCCTTAGTCCCTATTAACCGACAATGATGGAAAGTGATCCACTATGGTTCCACACGAGTCATGGGGTGACCAATTCAGATTTGTCACCTTTAGCCTTTACTTGTGGTTTCGTTAGACTCATTTGACTAAAGTTTGTGACCCAAGTCCTTAAGGGGGGCAACTCGAGTTATCAAAAGAATGCTAAACTCACTGACCGGAGTCGGTAACCCTAGTTATGGGGGGCCATTCTTACTAAAGGAGCCCTTAGCCTTACACCCTCAACTCAGCCCATGTAAATAAACCAATAGAAATCTCCACTAGGATCCCACAAAGCCTTGCATGATAGCCCTAATGCTGTCCGTTTGATATGATATTCACAAATGCTATGACACTCCTAGTTTCCATCATCGATTGGTGTCATTACATCCATTCTCACAGACTGCTCACACTTAGACTGTGTGATCCTTGTTTACCTTGCATAAGCCCGATGTGTAAGGAAAGATAAGAATCATTCACCTCACTTTGAATAGCCCATGAGAACTGGCGAATAGTGACATCTTTTGGTGACGGAACCTATGAGCATCGTCCATTTATCCTTATTAGATCAAATAGATGGGTCAGGAATTTAACCAGATTGCAGACATTTGTGTTGAAAGAATCAAATCGTAAACTCTCGAACAATACTTTCATGCCTCTTGGTAAACGTATCGAATATCGATGTGGGGACATAAAATTAGACCCCTCTTGTTGACTATAGCCCCTACACACGCGGGCATGTAAGGACTATAGATGCCATTTGTGACCCAATGATTGGTCCTCACATTGACATTATACGCTTACCTCGAGTGCATTTGAACATCGTTCCTTAGTTTACCACTTGATTCTCATCAATACAAATCGAAATAGCCTAGTTTGAGAGTGGAACGATTGTCTTATGCTGACTATTGGGTCAAAACCCACCTAAGAAAGAGATTTAATAACCTCGCAGAGTGATAAGGTTGGAAGCGAGAGCTTGCTTGTGATTGGTTTGTTCCTTGTGCATGAAAGCTAACAATCTCTTACATAAATCATGCATACATGACATACATATAGGCATCATATACTAACCATGTCTTTTTACAGCCATCTGCATCCATCATAATTAGACTATGCATGAGCAGGTCATGCATACATGCTAATCGTATTCTTTTGCAAGCGCATCCCATGCATGCATCATCCATCATTTGTTTATTCTATCTTACTAATATGGAACAGACAAGATCTTAACATGGGTGATTCAGAAGACACTTTATGTCAATAATTCGAGGATAAACTGAAAGAGGGGATTCAAAAATTACTTACTGATGGCACCATAGCAAAAATCCTCTAAACCCAAATCAAAGCCACCAATGTTCAAACCAGAAACTCCTAAGATCGAAATCGTGTTGCTACTCCCATAAATGAAGCA
This sequence comes from Mallotus repandus, assembly GCA_949671775.1. NCBI lineage: Eukaryota > Viridiplantae > Streptophyta > Magnoliopsida > Malpighiales > Euphorbiaceae > Mallotus > Mallotus repandus. The sequence continues at coordinate 16,234 of CATIWM010404483.1, read as the reverse complement.
TCTGCATCTGTCCACCCGTGAGCAGACAAAGGAAAGGGAGTCTTTCATACTCCTGTATGGATTGAAGATGATGATGAGTATTATCGTGCCTTTAAAACACCACAGCAACAGACTGCTAAGATTGCTAACTTGACCAAACTTGAATCAGTAGGAGAGGTCAAACTACTAGCCAACATGATGGCTCAGCTGGAATTTTCCTTCAAGGACAAGGGGCCTCGTGAGTCCAAAAGCTTCACTAATTTAGCACTGTTCAAAGATGAACCGCTTCCTAATGCTTTCAAATTGCCAAACTTTACCAAGTTTGATGGAACTGGGGATCTGAGGGTCCATCTAAGGCAGTACGCCACTTTCATGGCTGCTACTAAGCTTACAAAATCACAGATCATCTAATTCTTCTTCACATCACTAGAAGAAGGACCAAGAGCATGGTTCTTTAACCTTGAGGATGAAATTAAGAGTGACTGGTTGCTGTTAACTTAGAAATTCATCAAGAAGTATGAATACAATACTCAATTGGATATAACCCGCAGAGATCTGAAAACTAAAAAACAGAAGTCTAGTGAATCTTTCTTTGATTATATTGCAAGATGACGAGCTAAAGCTATCAAAATGAGAAACCGTCCTTTGGAGGATGAGCAGATAAAGTTGATAATCAAGGGATCACTTCTATATTTTAGGAAACAAATGATCTTTGCCCATTATCCTGATTTCAGAGCACTTCATTAAGCTAAAATCATAATTAAAGACGAGGAAACCCAACAACCCAGAAACACTTTCTGCCAAAACACTCAAAAATAAAACACCTTCACCCGGACTGCCTAGATAAACCAAGTTCAACCAAACACTTTCAACCCACCATCTGTTAATGTCATCACCAAACCACCTAGAAGGTTTTCCAACTTCAACCTCCCACTATCTAAGGTCTTCCAAAGACTCTAGTAAAAGAACCTCTTACAACCAAGAGAACTAAAACCACTACCGAATCCTCTGCCTCCTCAGATTGACTAAAACCTATTTTGCCACTTCCACCAAATGCCCAACCATGCCACTGACACTTGTAGAACTCTCAAAAATGCAATCCAAGACCTCATCAACTCAGGAAAAATTGATGATCCTGAAAGATGACCCAATGTCAAAATTAACCCCCTTCTGAATTACCATGCCATGCCTCCACCAACAATCAACATAATCTCATCCAGCCTGCCTGAAACCTTTATTGAATAATCAATCTAAGCCATTCAGGAAACCCTAAAAGAATAAGAAGCCAGAGCAGAAAAAGAATTCTTAATGATCTCAAAAGGTGAACTCTTAAGTTTGATTCTTCACTGTTATGACTCTGGTGAAGATGAGTTGGACCCTTCCACATTTGACCTTCCATATTTGAATATATTTCAATGCCCCGAGCATTCACTTCCCACTTGATGATGCAAAGGAGAGCTAGAGATGTAGCCTTTCCTATGAACGATGAAGTAATTGACTGCCCTTATCCGAATGAAGCAGACGAAAGCCTCAAAGCTGAGCAAGATAAACCCAAAATGTGGGATCTACTGGGCCAGCCATCTGGAAAATTCAACTACAAAGTCAAGTACAGTGCACCTTCCACAGCTCAAGTACAGTGCACCTTCCATAGCTCTAGTCCTTCTAGAGGAAATAGTACCATCAGGATAGAGAGAATTTGATGAAGAAGATAGAATGACCGCTATCGACCAGTCTCCAAACCTACAAGTCATGGGAATTGACCTTTAGTACGACTCTGATGAAGAAAAAGGCACAAATACTTAGGAACATGATGACTCTGAGATCATTGTCTGGAACAAGGGCGATAATGTAAAAGTAACCAGTCAAGAGACACCACATAGCAAGAAGCAGATAGCTAAAAAGCCTATACCCTCTGTTAATCACGTAACTCGCAGTGGAAGAGTCTACTAACCTCGTGAAGAGGAAAAGGATGTCTCCAAGGGGAAAGAAATGTCAAGTGATATGGCTCTGAATAAGGAAGAAGGTGATTAGGTTCTTAAACAGCTTAAGAAAACTCAGGCACAAGCCAGCATTTGGGATTTGCTCATGGCCTCTAAGAAGAACAAAGATGCCCTAGTCAGGGCTCTTGATGATGCAAAGATCACCACTTATGCTTTGCCTTGCAAAATGATAGCTTCTCTAATGAAAGCCCATGCTAATGTAATCACCTTCTCAGATGAAGATCAACCCCCTGAAGGAAGGGTCTACAATCGTCCTTTATTCATACAGGCAATAGTCAGATCTAAGAAGACCTCATGCGTTATGGTGGAGGATGGATCCGTCATTAATGTTTGCCCCCTAAGGCTGTTACACAAATTTGGAATGAATGTTGAAGACCTAGAGGAATCTAATGTGATTATTTGAGCCTATGATGACTCTAAAAAGCCAATCATAGGGACTTTTAAGGTAGTCGTCACTATAGGAGATATTGAATCAGTAGTAGAGTTCACTAGCCTAGACATCCCTCCAACCTTTGCCCTGCTATTGGGGAGGCCCTGGTTCCATCCATTAAGAGGAATACCTTCTACCATACACCAAAAGATCAAATTCCCACTCAAAGACAAAGTTGTCACCATTCCGATTGAAACCAACAACATTATCGCTTGCTTGAACACAATGCCACCAGGCTTCTAGATCTCTGTAATCAACGAAGATTAGGTCAACCCAAAGGTTGCTGCAATACCTGCCCGGAATAGGATTAGGTGGAAGGTACACTAGAGTCACATAATTCCCTAATTTTTTAGGACAAACCAACAGATATGGCTTGGGGTATGATCCTGAGAAAGACACTAGAACTAAGAAGTCCACCTCTTTTATTCCAGAAGGCTCAACTGAGGTCTACCAGGGAAAAACAAAGAAATGGGAAAAGGAAAGGGTTGAGAAACCTAACTTTGAAATCTTCAAAGATGTTATTGACTCTGCTAAGGGAAAACGTCTGCTAGAAGATATAACTGAGATTGATGTTGATGAGCTGATGAAGTGTCTGAGACTAGAATCCAAGACTGAGATCCTCAACTGTGAGGAAGTTGCTACCATCCTCAAATCAAGCATTGATAACATTTTATTTAAAGACACTAGAGATGATTTCTATACTTTTCCTTTATTTGAAACCGATGATGTAATGAACCCTAAAGTTAATGCAATGAAATCAAATTTTGCTTACTTGTTCGATGTCTTTTCTGATGGTAACATGCATTGCATTGATCAAAATACTTGCATATTTGACATTCATTCCATATACATTGAACCATTTAACATTGGCATAGAAAATGAACACACATTTTGCATATTTTGAAAGATGTTACCCCTAAGGAGAGGAGAGAAATTGAAAAAATATTAATAAAATATTCAAAAGTATTTGCTTGGACATACAAAGACATGCCCGACATCGACAAATACATCGCTCAATACTACATTCCCACCAAAGAAGGGTGTAAACTAGTAAAGCAGAAACTAAAAAGACTCATACCAGAATGGGCCCAATAGGTAAAAGAAGACATCACAAAGTAGATCAAGGCTAAATTTCTAGAGGTGGTAGACTATCTAGAGTGGTTAGCAAATGTTGTGCTAGTGCGAAAGAAAGATGAAAGGGTCAAAATTTGTGTTGACTACAGAGATCTAAATAAAGCATGCCGAAAGGATGACTTCTCTTTGCCTCACATAAATGTGTTAATAGACAACGCTGCCACCTATGTAATGTATTCCTTTATGGATGGATTTTTTGGATACAATCAGATTCTAATGGCCATCATCGACAAAGGAAAGACATCTTTCATTACAGAATGGGGTACTTACTGTTACAGGGTAATGCCCTTCGGTCTGAAAAATGCAGGTGCAACCTACCAAAGAATGGCAACAACTATGTTTCATGACATGATATATAAAGAAGTTGAGGTGTAAGTAGATGACATGATGATTAAGTCAGAAACCAGAGAAGGGCACCCAACTGCTCTCGAGAAATTCCTCAAAAGGGTTGAAAAGTATAGCCTCAGGCTTAATCCCAAAAAGTGTGTATTCAGGGTAACTTTAGGCAAGATGTTGGGGTATATTATCAGTCAGAATGGAATCAAAGTGGATCCTGATAAAGCAAAAGCAATCAGAGAAATGCCAGTGCCAAAAATAGAGAGAGAAATCAAAGGGTTTCTAGGGAAGCTACAGTTCATAAGTAGGTTCATCGCCAAGTCAACATCATTTTGCGAGCCTATCTTCAAGCTACTTAGAAAAGATCAGTTGGTCGTATGGAACAAATAATGTCAGGTAGCATTCGACAAGATCAAAAACTACTTAGTTTATCCACCTATTCTAAAACCACCTAAGTCTGTGTTGCCATTAACCTTGTACCTAGCCATTGAAGGGAATGCAATCGGTGCAATGCTAGCCTAAGAGAAAAGGAAAAATGGAACACACAGTCTACTACCTGAGCAAGAAAATGCTACCTTATGAGAAAAAGTACAGTAAGGTTGAACAGATAGGCCTAGCAATGGTATGGGCAATGAAGAAGCTCATACACTACTTTCAATCATACAAGATCCAAGCTGTGTCCAAAATGGATCCTATGAAGCATCTTTATGAAGCTCCATCCCTAATGGGAAAACTTGCCAAGTTGCTTGTTCTACTTACAAAATTTAATGTGCAATATCTAACTAAGAAGACAGTGAAAAGGAGAGCAATCACTAAATTCCTAGCCCTTAACCCAATTCTAGATTCAGAAGAAATTCAATTAGACTTCCCAGATGACCTCAACATGACCATCAAGGTACATGGATGGTGAATGTATTTTGACAGAGCAGTCAACTAATTCAGAGCAGGAGTCGGGATCATACTCCTAACACCAGAAGGCGAAGTAGTGCCAAATGCTAAAAAGCTAGCATTCAAAGTTACGAACAATGAGGTAGAATATAAAGCATGTGCACTTGGCATGGAAACTTTGATAGCTCTGGGAGTAATAGAAGTTGAAATATTTAGGGATTCTATATTGGTAATCAATCAGATAATAGAAGAATGGGAACTGAAAGAATAACACTTGAGGCCGTATCTAAGCCACCTACAACAGCTCGCCTTATCTTTCCAAAAATGCAAATTCATCCATCTCCCTAGAAACCACAACCAAATGGTAGATGAACTCGCTTCCCTAGCATCAGTATGGGAAGGATCGGCCAAAATGCCCATGAAGCCTCTAATCCTACTCAAATCAGAGCAACCAAGCTATAAATGCCTTAGAATAGCAGAAGCAAAAGTAGACAACAAACATTGGTTCTATGATATACAACAATACCTTACAAAGAGAATCTACCCTAAGAAGGCAGTCGAAAAAGACAAGGCAGTCATCCGACAACTGGCATCGATGATACAACTCAGATGTCTGGACGAGGTAGAAGCTACTAGAGCAATGGAAGAAGTACAGGAGGGTGTTTGTGGTCAACACATGAATGGTGCCATTCTAGCTAAGAAGTTAATGAGGCTCTTTTGGATGACGATGATGGAAGACTGCATCAGATTCTTAAGAAGGTGCCACAAGTGCCAAATTCATAGGGACATCAACCATCTTCCCCCAATAGAGCTACACTCTATCTCTTCTCCATGACCCTTCTCAGTATAGGGGTTAGACATAATCGGAGAAATTCACCCAACAGCCTCAAACAGACACAGGTTTATCCTAGTAGCAATCGACTACTTCACAATATGGGTCGAAGCAGAATCATACACAAAGCTAGGGGCAAAACAAATGGCAAGGTTCATCAGAAAAAACCTATTATACCGATATGGGATTTCTCATCACATAATTTTAGATAATGGTGTTCAATTCTAAGGGAAAGTAAGGGAATTACTAAGGAGTTATAAGGTGAAGCATTACAAATCCTCACCTTATCAACCACAAGCAAATGGGGCGATAGAAGCTGCAAACAAAAACATTAAAAAGATATTGTCTAAGATGACTCAGGCCTACTGTGATTGGGTAGATAGACTACCATATGCATTATAGGGATATAGAACAATAGTAAGAACTTCAACAGGAGCTATTCCTTTCTTACTAGTATACGGATCTGAAGTAGTACTCCCAGTGGAAATGGAAATCAAATCACTATGAATAGCAATTGAATCTGAATTGCCGAAGCACAATGGGCTTAGAAAAGGCATGATAGCCTCACTACTCTGGACTGTCCGAGACTCAAAGCACTGTATCATACACAACTATATCAAGCTCGACTGGCTAGAGCCTTCAACAAGAAAGTTAAACACAAGAGTGTGAAAGCAAGAGACTGGGTGCTAAAGCAAGCCAAACATAATGTCTCAGACCCTAGAGGGAAGTTTAGGCCAAACTAGGAAGGCCCATATCTGGTCAAAACTGTTCTATTAAGAGGAGCCGTCAAGCTAATGGATTCTGTAGGAAATTAGTTCTCTGAGCCTACCAACACAAATCACTTGAAGAAGTACTATGTCTAGAGCAAATACAAAAAAAAAACCCCCCATTGAGTTGAAAACTGAAAAAGGCAGCTCAGGCAAAAATTAGGAGAAACCGAGAGAAAATATTTAGTTAGAAAACCTGAAGAGGCTGACTAAGGACAAGGGTACTGTCAATTCAAAATCTGCATAAATGTAAGTGTGCTTTTCTTAAATGTATTCAGTATGTAAGTACATTTGAGGAAATGCAATACATATTTATCATCTGAATTCATTAAGCATGCTAAGTACAATTTGCATATTTTCATTACATGCTTTGTAGTTCTTACTTATTTCATTATTTCTCATCCATATTGCTAGCCGCTATCATCGAACCTCAAAAAAAAAAAAAAACCCAGCTAGGTGCAAAGAGCTCTGAAAAGAGACGCCTTAGGCAAAAGTGGGAAAAAACAAAAATACCCAGATAGGCGGGAAGAGCTCTGAAAAGAGATACCCTATGTAAAAGAGGGAAAAAATAAAATAAAGAGGTAGACGAAGCAGAATAAACATACATAATAGTTACAAATACATGAACAAATGTCACAATTAGGAACACACAAGTTAGTCAATCCAGAGTACAACAACAACCATCAATACAAAATACAATATACAAGACAGATGCCCCAAATACAACACCCTGAGTCCATAACCTCAGGAAAATAATACAACACTGGACAACCATAGCTAAAAGCCTATATCCAAGCCTCTTAACAACTACATCGGCTATGGTACCATCAAGAGCAAGAGCTAAATCCACTCAGGCATCCCCATCATCAGAGCCACGCCTTACATCCTTTGCATCCATCTGGAAGGCCACCAACTGCATATGTAGTTGATCCATCTGCTCATGATATAACGCTTGCTCCTGCTCCCACTCACGACTAGCATGAATATACTCACTTTGCATTAGACAAATATCATAAATCACATTTCTTGCATTTGAATAAAATAGGTACAAATCAATAAAAGAAGAAAACAGTACGCTTTGTGCGCCAGTAAACTCCATGAAATACTTCTGCGCGCTGATCGTAGCAGTATACCAAGACTGAGCAGTAAAATAGGCACATGCAAAGAAAAAGAAATCAGATAACAAACAAAGCAAAGAAAGGGAAGAAACCTCAGAGAATCAAGAAACTCACATGAGTGGCATCGGTAGGCACCATACCCGACAATGGTGTACCCGCTCTAGGCAAAGAAAAATGAGCTCCCGCTCTTGTAACTGTTAGCCCATACAACATCAAAGGCACTGCACTCACAAAATCACAAGAACGGCACTGTTAGGTCCCACACCACTGGCATGTACCATCCCGTCGGTCCCAAGACCACTCACCTTATCAAAACAAGAGGAATATGATTTCCTTCGATGATGTCCAAAATTCTGCAAATAAGACTCTTATAACTCATGTCATTTACCATTTAATACTAATAAAGTTTGTTACATGCTTACATGAAAAAAAAAAACACAACTTTGAAATATACCAGGGCAGAAGATGCTACCCTGGAAGTAAAATGACCCTGGGATGACCGCGAAGTCCTAGCTCTAGAGCCCGAAGGTTGTAAAGGATCCGCATGAGGAGGTAGCAGAGGAACAAACTCACTAGCCATGACATCAATCAACTATGGCACCAGAGACATCATATAAGAAAAATTAGCTCCTTCTAGGAATTCCTCAAAGGGGTACCCTCTCTCAGCTCTATCAAGCTCCTCTCCAATGAGCTCTCGACCCCAAAATATATCCCCAGGAGGAGCAATAAGAACTCTCCTCATAAACGGTCCATCCCATCAGCGATAGACCTGCTCACCCAGATACCACACCTTGTTAACAAGACTGGGTAACAAGACCCTCCTCTGTGTCAGGCGCCAAGCCACCCTATCTCAATCGACCAGTCCTATCGCTCCATCCACTAGCATGGATGAATCTACCCAAGAAACTCATAAGCAAAAGAATTACCAAAGAATAAGTAAAATAAAGACAAAATGCACAATACTTAACTATGGGCCAATATACTCAAGAGACCCCTCGCCTTTGCCGGACTCTCAATCAAACTAGATGTCCTCCTAATTCATCGCGAAAGATGGGGAAAGCCACTTTCAGGCGAACACTCTATAGTGGGATGAGGAAATAGCCCCAACTCATGAGCCCAAACCTGTTAAGAAGAAAGGAGTCAGAACTATTAAAGACAAAATAATCTAGGAGTAAGAGACCACACTCACATCTAGCACGAACAAGCAGCTACAAGGCGCAAGCGTCCTCTACAAGCCGCATCCAAACCCGAATACATGTGGGCAAAAGTAGCTGTGCCCCAACTATACTTTGACAGATCCCTCAAGTTCCTCAAGATAGGTAACAACTATAGAAAACTAGTGCCAGAGGTGTTCAGAAAGATAATAGCACTCAGAAGGTAAAACAAGAAACACCTAGCCAACTGCTCAGAGTTAACACGACCCGCGTCGTGTTTTGACCTCACCTTCTCTACAAGCTGCTTATACCAGATCAAAGTGGAGCAGCCAGACTTCACAGAAGTACTAACACTGAACAGATCCCTCGACCATCTATTCCTTACGACGGCATAACTACATGCCTCACTGCTAAAAGGGACAGGCTCTCCAAAAAAACTCAGCCTCGTAATGGCTGCAAAATCAAGCAGAGTGATAGTCATCTCCCAGAAAGGCAAATGGAACGTGTGAATAATATCCATTCATCACTCAATGAGAGTGCACATCGTAGCCTGAGTTGATGCACGCGTAAGAGCAAAAATAATACCATCAAAGCCTTTCCCAGCAACCATCTGCTTCACACATGGAGGAAGACCCTGATAATATGAGCTGGCCTTATTGAAGCTACTAGGTAGCTGAATGATAGGCCCAGAGGACTGCAACCAGTAGGTAAAATAGTTACAATATTTAATCAGATACTAAAACATCTCTTTTTACATCTTTGCAGGAAAACAACAGCAAGAGCTATGTCGTAGCTAGAGCTAAGCTATAATAAGAGCTACCTCACAGCAAAAGCTAAGCTATAGCAAGAGCTAAAATTACAGCTAGAGCTGAAATTGTAGCTAGAGCTATAGTCACTACAGTTAGAGCTATATGAACAACAAGTGCTACAATCAGACAACCAGAGCTAAATCATAGCCAGAGCTACATTAGTTACAGTAAGAGCTACACTACAACTAGAGCTAAATTACAACAAGTGCTGTGATCAAATAGCTAGAGCTAGACTAAAATAAGAGCTACATCACAGTAAGAGCTAAAATCCAGCTAGAGCTACATAAACAACAAGTGTTACAATTAGATAGCCAGAGCTACACTCCTTATAGCAAGAGCTACACTACAACTAGAGCTAAATTATAGCAAGTGCTATGATCAAACAGCTAGAGCTAGACTACAACAAGAGGTACATTACAATAAGAACTACCTCACAGTAAGAGCTACAACTAGAGCTAAGCTATAACAAGTGCTACAATCAGACAATCAGAGCTAAATCATAGCCAGAGCTACACTCTTTACCACAAGAGCTACCTTACAGTAAGAGCTAAAATCACAACTAGAGCTAAAATCACAACTAGAGCTACAATCACCACAACAAGAGCTACATCACAACAAGAGCTACATCACAATAAGAGCTAAGAGCTACATTATGGTAAGAGACATACTACAGCCCTCAGAGCTAAATCACAGCAAGAGATACACTACAGCTAGAGCTAAATTATAACAAGTGCTATGATCAAACAGCTACAGCTAGACAATAATAAGAGCTAAAATGCATGTCAGCTAGAGCTACACAGACAATAAATACTAAAATCAAATAGCAAGAGCTAAAATCGGAGCTACACATACAGTAAATACTAAGATAAATCACAGCAAGAGCTAAGTAAGCAAACTAATCGGTTGATGATGAATAGTCCAAGCATAAGTCTCCAGGCTATAAACAACGGGAACTGGATCTCCCTGGGAAATTCAAGGTGAATGAGAAAAAACTCCACCACTGGTCCCGACATCATCTGTAGCTCCAGCAGTAGAGGTCCATGCACCAGTCTGCCCGAGAACCACCTCATCCTTTAAAATGAACTCGTCAAAAGAAAAAGAAGCAGTATTCACATCACCAAAGTCACCGAGATCCTCAGGAATAGGAGGGAAGTCCATAATCCTCACACTCTGTGAAGTAATAACACAACAACAGAAGAAAAGCACTAAAAAAACTTTAAAAAGGGTAAAAAAGGTCAAAAAATAGGTAAAAATCATCTTGAACTCAAAAATGAGTTCGTTTTATAAAAATTGGACATGCCTCGGAGCGCATGATCACGTGCTATTTTGAGCCTCACGCGCTCGTGACTCACACATGCATGCACTGAGAACCCCGCACAAGCACTCCTAGGGTCCTAAACTTGCATTTCACTAAAAGAACGCATCAAAAACATGCACAAATCATATAAGCATGAACATTGTATGTTGTAGGACACTGCATTTTACATCACTGTCTCAGAAATTCATTTAAAAAGAAAAAAGAAGCATAAAATAACACAACCATGTTGCATCTACAATTATCATGATTGGCACGGCATGAAATCACGCTTGAAACACGATAAATGATGACATCATCACTGCACAGTAGCATTTTTGCTTAATAGCATCCTTATTGCTTAGTAGCATTTCATCTGCTTAGTAGCATTTTGTTTACTTAGAAGCATCTCATCTACTTAGAAGCACTTCATTACTTAGAAGCATTCCATTTGCTTAAAAGCATCTCATTGCTTAGAAGCATTCCATCTGCTTAGAAGCATCGTATCCGCTTAGTAGTATTTCATTGCTTAGAAGCATTTCATTTGCTTAGAAGCATTTCATTTGCTTATGAGAATTCATCTGCTTAGAAGCATCGCATCCGCTTACTAGCATTTCATTGCTTAGAAGCATTCCTTCCACTTAGAAGTACCGCATTTGCTTAGAAGCATTTCATCTGCTTAGAAGCATCGCATCCGCTTAGTAGCATTTCATCTGCTTAAAAGCATCTCTCCTACTTAGAAGCATCTCATCTATAGCATTTCATTGCTTAGAAGCATTTTTCTCTGCTTAGAAGTATCATTCCATCTGCTTAGAAGCACTTTTCATCTGCTTAGTAGCATCTTATCTACTTAGAAGAATCTCGTTAGCTTAGAAGCATCACATCTGCTTGGTAGCATTTGCATTAATACCTAAGGAGGTTATGAAAGCATCATCTCCAAATGAAACAATATCAACAAATGATAGGCCTGAAGTCAAGAGACTAAATAGCACACCATCAGGTAAGTACCTCTTCCCAAAACTATTTTTGCATCTCTGCATTTGCTTCACGTGTATTGACATTGGTACTAGAGTGTTATGCAACACACGTAAAGCAGGGGGCAACTGTCATACATCAAATTTTAACTGTCCCCAAAAAGGCCCAATGATGAAAACATCTCTCTGAATATGACAAGTGTCTATTCATTCGTAGTGCCTCTGAAGCATGTCGAGAATTTAAAAAGCCTGAATAGAGCAAAATCAACCTCTAAAGCATTAAGTTGCAACCCGCTTTCATGAACTACAAATAATCGGAGTGGTAAATTGATCATTTTAAGCAAACATTGCTCAAAATGAGTAACTCATAAGACTGGTGTTCGACTCATGAGATCGGAGTTCAACTTCGTGAAAATCAGAAGTTAATTTTGACAAAATGGACATTGAAAACACGTCTGTAAGCCCTTAAAACTTTCAAAAGTGACTCTAGAGTAGTGCGTGTAACCCCGAGAATTAGCGCGTGATCACACCCAAGCACATTTTTCTCATGCATGAAAATAGAAGCTGATTTTAACAAAATGGACATTGAAAACATGTTTGGAAGGTCCAAAAACCTCGAAAACACCCCTAAAATAGCATAAAGTAGGCCTGGGGCGTGTGATCATTCACGTGCTCTAGGGCATGATCACGTGTTCCAAGGGCGTGATCACGCGTCCTAAAGGCATGATCACATGCTTTTCCCTATTTTTCATATATTTTTTGGCACATTTCCTTATAAATAGGGGTCTCTACCCCTCGTTTTGATGAGGGTAGAGCCAAAGAAGAGAAGGCTAAAGCCTAGGAAGCAGAGGCTAGAGCCTAGGAACACCGACAAGAGCCAAGAAGAGAAAAAGAGACAGGAGCCAAAAAGCACACACATTGAAACACTATCGAATTAAAGGCTTAGGAGCCCCAATCCACACACTTTTAGCCTACTTTTTACATTTTTTGTAGGATTTTTATAACACTTTTACACCAAACTCACCCTCATCTTTGTCAAAGCATGCTTCAAAGGTATACGAATTTGCATTACACGCGTCATTTTCAACCTCTCGACGAGGAAAGCTTGAAAGTCTCTCGAAGCTAAAGCTTCAAAAACACCAAACAAGCTCAATTGAATATGAGGACCAAATAATCATTTTTACACGTTTATTTTACTATCTTGCATTTTACTTTATTGCCGCCAGCAGTTGAGAAACTATTTTGTTTGTGTGATAAGACTAGCAATTTACATGCTGATTGAATAATCTCTACTTTGTTTGCTCATAATTAACTATCATTTTGCATCAATATGCATTCAATAAACACAAAAGCTTACTTATCAAAGCTAAAGCTTTGATATCACGGTCCAATGATGCAATCATCATAATTTATTATTCATCTCATCATTTAGAAATGCTTTATAATAATTCCTGCTAGAGCATAAACTATGTGCATCTGTTTAATTATTCATGATGCATCAATCATCTTTGTTGTGCCTATATACTGTCCGAGTGGATGGATGGATGGAATTGCACATAGTTATGTTAACCTCTATTTTGCAGGTGTATTTTAGATTCGGACTAGATTTACATTTTCGCACCTTTTCTCTTTCATATGCATTTACTAGGAAAGCCTTGTAAATAATTATGTTGAATTTCTCATACTTTCTGTTATTATCAACATGCTTGTGTGAATGCATGTATACCAACTGTCATTACCAAAACTAGGGTGCTGCGGTAGCCATATTTTGAGTATTAAAATGAGAAATAGTCAAAAAGTAGATGAGATCTCCCGGGCTCAGAATCTCTGCTAGGGACGATACTCATTGAGTGATTCGATGCCATCCCTTTCATCTTTTCTTGGTTTTTTAAAGACCAAGTGGCGACTCTAAACACAAAGCATCTCGTACCCCCCCGATACCAAATAATTATCCCTGTCCCGTAAGCGGAACAGATGTCCCACTCGGTAAAGTTTCCATGTCCCTCAAAATCACTCCATTTATCAAAAAATGGAAAGAAAGGTCACTCACAGGAAGGTTTTATTTTTATTTATTTCCTTTAGTTGTATTAGGAAGGTTTCTAATTAATTTACTTTCTATTTTTGGTCAAGCTCCAAGGCTTATAAAAGCCAAAGACTTATCATTTGTAAACTCTCTACACATTTTACACAACTCAATATATTATCAGTTCATTTTCTCCTAAACACCCAATGTCTACTCTTATCACGATCCCAGTGATTAAGGCTTCCAGGTAAGGCCAACCTCCTTTTTGATTTATTTCTAGTGGGTTAGAAGGGACTTGAACCTATTTCTTGCCCCTGTCACCACCATGAGTTGGTGATAAAAGTCATCATTCTTCATCCCATTTTCTATGAGTTTTGTAAAGAGGCTCACATGAGCCCATATTTAAACATTCAAAAGATGATTGGGCCAATTCTCAAGTTTTGAGGTCGAACATATTTTTGGCATGTCTAGTGGGACACTTGTATGCTTGTGCAAACGATCGCAGAAAGCCAACACTATGAGCAAATCCAGTGAGAGAACCGCTTCAAATAATGAGATTGATGCATCAAATGGTCATGTTTAGGAGCATGTTTGGAATGAGCTAGTGGACAACTACAATCATACTATGCCACCCAGAGGGCAGCCTATCCTTGGCAAGGAGGATATTGAGTTTCTCAGAGATAAGGTGTCAAGGGAAAATCATACTCTTTTCAATGATCTCATCGTACAAATGTCAATAGTCTTGAGGCTGATCCTTGAGAGGAATGAATCACTCCAGATGCAATCCCAGAAGCAATTGGAGGAGATCAATGTCAACATGCATTGCATGGCATCCATCCTCGAGGGTAAACTGAATATGGAACTTCCCGGGTATACCTCGGACACAAATAGACCTAGCAGTAGCAATTTATAATACGGTAATGTGCGGCTAATAAAAAGGCCCAATGACAATGAATGTAATTACCAAGCTCAATCTTCTAACTACAATGATAATAGTTATCAAGGTCGAGCGATGGGTAGTAATAATGATCGGGCCGGTACTATATTTACTTATGATGAACAAGGCCGAGTGATTAAATTGACCTCAGGCCAGGATATAGATCCATATAGTAATAATGCACATTACAATGGTGATTACAAATATAAGTATCAGCCACCACTGACAGATCAAAGTCTTTTAAGAGACACTTTGGAAAAATTGGGGATTGACTTTAAACTCATTTCTTGGCCGATGCATAATAAGCCATATCCTAATTGGATAGATAAATTGCACCCATTTCCCAGGGGATACAAAGTGCCTAAATTTGTATTATTTTCGGATGAAGATAAACATCAATCTTTGATTGAGCATACAACCCAATTCATGGTGCAATGTAGAGAGGCATCGGCTAATGACTTTTGGAGGCTAAGACTCTTTGGCAACTCCTTAACAAAATTGGCTTTCACTTGGTACACACATTTACTTTAAAATTCAATTAAAACTTGGAAAGATTTAGAAGAAAAGTTCCATGTAGAATTTCATAAGGCTGGGCCCGATATATCCTTGGTTGATCTTGCCAAGATTTCACAATTACCAGGTGAATCTGTGGAACAATATGTGATACGGTTCTGCAAACTTAGAACGCAGTGTCATTTGGTCATCAGTGAGGCTGAATGTGTCCCCATGGTAGTTAGAGGGTTAAACTATTCAATGAGGGAACACGTCAAGGATCACCATTTCATGGACCTATTTGAGCTCACCACTCGCGCTGCATGCTATGAAAGGTTGCTCAGAGAGAAAGACCAAAAAAGGTCTTCTTCGCAGGGAACATATTAGCAGGATCCACTGGAAGTATGAGATCGATGAATATATTGGAACAAAGCCAAATGAATGTCAGGCCCTAAAGAGGTCGATAGTGGTAATAGAAAAGAAGAAAAATCCCAAGGCAAATCAAATTGCCAAGGAATATTCCTTTGATCTTACCAAGGTTGATGAAATCTCTGATGCTCTAATAAAAGACGGCCAGATTAAGCTATCTGATGGCCATGTCATTCCTTTTCTAGCGGATTGGGCTGGAAAAGAATACTGTAAGTGGCATAATTCCTTGACACATACTACTAACAACTGTGTTAGTTTTAGGAATGTAATTGAGAAGGCTATTGAAGATGGGAAGCTCTTGCTCCGTATAGGGGAAAAACTAAAACAATCAATTTGCTATCAGCCGGAATCTCATGCAATATGGTCTTTCCTAAAGATGTCAAAGTCCTTGGTCTTGGGAAGGGTGAGCCATGGACCCCAGATCGGCCAAGGGTCAGAGTGGAGTGGAAACTCCCAAAAGAGGAAGGGGGAGAGAGTTCTAAGGTGAATAGGGAGGTTTCTGAAGCGGGTAGAATTGTATTTATATAACCCTAGTCTCTAAGGACTTAGTATAGAGCAAGTAGGGTGTCGATCCACAGGGAATTGATGTAAATATTATATTAACCGAGTAGATAATGAGATGGATAGGCAAACAAAGT
>CATIWM010404402.1:0-39740 GCA_949671775.1 Mallotus repandus | reverse complement strand
AATAAGAAGATAAAAAGAAAAAAATAAAGTGTCAAAAAAATCAAAGTCATAGTGTTTGGCACTGTAAATGGAAAAAATTAAAAAAATAGCTTAAAATAAAAGAAAATTAAAAAAACAGCAGAGGTAAAAAGGTGAACAAGGGCGGCTGGTGCGTAGCACTGTTGCCAAACAAGAAAAAAAATCGAATATGCACCAGTACGTAGTAAGAAATGGAAAATTATTTATAAACAGTGTTATGCACAGTTACACCATTTCTAAAAAAATCAATAAACAAGAAAGGAAAAATGGAGGGAAGCAGGTGCCATTTTCGGGAGAAGGCACCTGCTTCCTCCCTATGTATTTTAAACAAAACTTGTTTTTGTTTTTGTTTCACAAAAAATTAAAAGGAAGATAAAATTGAAAATAAGAAAATTGAGAACGGAAGAAAAAACTCAACCTAATAAAATAAATTAATTAAATTGAAATATTTACCCTCAAATCATTGCCGGTTAGTAAAAGCTCGAGTTGGCTTTTGATATCATTATTTTAATTTTGGCTAATTGTCATCTCTAAAAAATACAGTGCGTAACCAAAAAAATCCTTCTTCTCTACGATTTTTTTTTTCTTTCTTTCTTTCCACAAACTACCTTTTATTCGTTTTTCCTCTTCCTTCCGGCTCCCTCACTCTTTCTCTTATTAAAAATTCCTTTCTCCTTTTTTTACCTTTTTTCTCTCTCCCAATTCCCCTATTCTCTCAACCTCCCTAAAAATCTTTCTCACACTCCATGTTTTTTTACCAGAACTTTCCCACTTCCTTTTCTTTTCTCTAACCTCCCCCCTAACAATCATAATTTTAATTTTTTTTTCTTTTTTGTTGTTTTGGGCCAAAAGTCCATTTGAAAAAGAAATTGGGTTAAAATTTTTTTTTCTTAGACCAGTACTTACTTTGATGGGCTTATCTTGAGCTTTTCATCATCGGGCCATTATGATTTCGGGTATATCAAAATCGAGTGTCAATAATTATCATTAATAAATTTAAATATATTTTATATTAGTTTTTATAAACTAAACATATACAGAAATTTAAAAGTTCATTATATATATTAAGATATTTATCAAAAAAAGAAAAATAATTTAAAGGATTCATTTCATGAACTTTTTTAACTTGAGGGTTTAACTTATTACATGTAAAAAAATTTAAATATTATACAAACTAAATTAAATATTTTACTTCTATAGATAACATTGATGATATCAATTTTATCGAGAGGATATTAATTTTCCTAAAAAAAAAAACTTATTAAGCTTTAATAGAAATTATTAAGAAATTGAGATATTTGATACAATGATTTTTTTATAAATTTTTTATTATATCTCTGAATGAATATCAAACAAATTATAATACTTTGTTAAAATTAAATAGTTCATATAAATATGGAAAATAAATAAATATTAAATAAACAATCATTAGTAAATTAAGTATTTTTTTAGAAAAAAAAAATTATTCATACAAAATACAAAATTAGTATTTTTTTTAGAAAAATAAAAAAGTTATTCATAAATATTACCAAAATATATCTATTGTTAGGGCATGCCTAAAAAATTTCAATTGTGTTACTTTTATTATTTATTTATAATTTTTAAAAGATTTTGTTACTTTTATTATTTATTTATAATGTTTTAAAGAATAAAAGAATTGATTAAATAGAGAAATCCAAATTACACAAAGATAATAAAATAAAGTACTTAAATAAATTATAAAACCAATTTAATGGTAGAGTGCAATTTTTTTTACAACAATTATTCCATTAAACAAAGATTGAATGGACTTTCTCTATTTCCTCTCCACAAATATTCCAAGGTTTTCTCTTTATGAATAGTAGCTTGTGTCTTCTGCCAATTTAGCGGGTGTTGCTGGTCTTTGAACTAGCAATCACCTCCTTCTCTTCTCTTCCTTTTGTCATTTACTTTTTGGATCTATATATCCTTATGATAAATATATGTTTATGTTTGTTTTTTCTTGGGTTGTTAGTGTTTTTGTGCAGCTGATATTCAAGATGTGTTGCAGTCTAGTAAACCTGGAATATATTCTCTCTCCTTCACACGATAAGAGGCTATGTCCTACTAATTCAGTCATCATCACTCCAGTTGGAGCTTATATTTCAATGTTCTTATTTTGTGAACAAGATGGAATTCACACAGATGGCTTATCTTCAAATGGAATCCAAATCATGATCAGCCTTTGAACAAAGAGCAAGCTCAAGTAAAAAAAAATTGTTGCTTCTCCACCTTCAGCCAACCATAGTAGAAGCCTTGAGGCGTTCCTCCTACTGCTGCAATTACCAACAAATTATGATTTCCTTCCCTCTATTAGAAGACAACATATTTGGGCTTGCCCAATTATCTTTGTATCATGGGCCTGTTCATTGGATTTGCCTCTATGGATTCCTAGCTATTGGGAAATGCTATTGTAATATTTCTCTATGTTAATGAAATATGTTATGTTGTTCAAAAGAAACAAACCTTGAAAGCTTAAAGGTACAAAAGCTATGTAAAGCCGAGGAACGAGACTTGTCCATATATATATATAGAAACCTATTGAAGCTTATTATCATAAAGGGATAATGTTTGTAGTCCTAAAAGTTATATACTTTTTATAATTAATTCCTAAATGCTCAATTTTTAACAATTAAATTCTCTGAGTATTTAAAAATTTAGCCATTTGTCTTATCCCATTAGTTCTAACAAATAGAACATACGTGGCACTAATTTTGTCCAAATGGCATCCATGTAATCACCACACTAACCACGTTGGTTGCCTATATCAGCTCCCTATATATAACTTAGCAGCCACCTGGGTTTTTTTTTTTATTTGGGGGGGGCGGCGGCTTTAGATCTTAATTGCATGAAAATTTTAAGTGGAAAAAATTAAATCTTTTACAAAAAAAAAACGTGTTTATAACATGAAAAATGAAAGCAAGTTCAATTGATGAGAAGCAAAAGAGATTGAAGGAAACTTAAAGTAAAAGAAGCAAATTCAATTTATAGAGAAAAATGAATTGTTATTATGACAAGAGGGATGTCTTAAGAACTTCATGGACAAGAACTAATTTAGGAAGGAGATTCATGACTTGCAGTAAGATGATAGTAAGAAGTTGTCTAATAATTCCATTATTCTTCTTTTTTGAACCTGAAATGAAATGATTCAGATGTGATTTTTTTTTCTTCTTCTTTTATGGTAGCTAAAATGAATTAATTGTTTCTGTATTTTGTAGAGTGAATTTGGATGTGATCGTTTTGAATGAATAGATCCACACATGTGTGACAGATCATCACAAATAATTCTAAGGTTATTGAGAATGATTAATGAAGCTGAGAATGGAAAAATGAGATTGTAAAGAAGAAACAAAAAGTTGATTTTGTGTTGCATTATTTCTTGGTTCATAGCATTGATTATATGATAATGTTAGTTTATTTATGGGAGAAAGTAATGGTGTTACTGTTAGATTGTTATTTCTGGAGGACGTAATGGTATGGTAGATGATATTGAGTGGGGTAGTGAGCTTGAGAAAGTATTTTAGTTTATCATGTAATAAATATGTCAAAAAGAAAGTACATGTAACCTTTTCTTGTTGATGTAGTATGTCAAGGTTAATGGAAGTTAATGGCAACATATTGCCTTTACTTAGTACAATCTATTGAAACAAGCAATTGAAATAACAAATAAACTAACTTGAAACAAGCAATTAAAATAAAAAAATGAAATAATTTGAAGCAAGTAATTAAAACGAAAGAATGAATTAATCATAAACCATTTGATATATTGATATGTCAAAAAAGTGATTTGCTTTACATTGATATTGATCCATCAAAACCTACCTAACAAAAGTTAATTCTCTTAACAAGTTTTAATATATCAAAATATCAATTTTCCTTTGATAATAAATCATAAAAACTAAAATAGAATATCTAAACGTCAGTATTCATGTATGAACTCCTCAAAATGTTTCGCCTAAATAGTTGTATTTTTATATATCTGCTACACATTATTTTTATCTAAACAACAACATTTTTATCATTTACAACTGATTCTTGTGTTAGGAATAAAAGATGTGACATGTTCATTTTTTCTAGTTGGCTCGATTGAGATTGTTGTCTCGGTAATTGCTCGACAGCACTGCGTGTAGTAACTACCTGACCCTCCATAACATTGTTGGGGAGTTACCAAAATGACTCCATAGTCTATAACTAATATGTTGCTCAGTTGGAGTACCAGGTTGTTAAATAAAATAACAAAGATTGTCATTGGAAAATGAATTTATTGAAACTAACATAATGAACATATAAAATCAACTTACATTGATGATTTCCAAATTATTATTCAAAGTATAAACTCCTAACCCCTATGGTACCTTGTTGGATGATACTTCTTTAAAATATTGTCTACAGATCTATACAATTCTAAGCTTGATTTTTTTCCTTGAATCAATGTTCTTAGAGTTAACTTATGTCTTCATTGCAGCTGGAAGACTTTGGTTAAGCATAATACCTCTAGATCTTAATTTCCTAGTAAATAATGCATCAATTTCTTTAACTTTGCTTCTTGTAATTCTTGAATCTATTTTGACTTCATCCATCTTTTCTTTCCTTTATTAACCTTCCCCTTATCAAAATGAATTAAAAGAGATATATAATCAATTACATAAGTAATTAATTACTTATAATCAATTTTTTATTAAAGTTGTGAGTTACCTTCTGTTGAATTTTAGAGACTTTATTTTTCCCTTTCTCAATGTTGCTTGCCTTAGGAATATTATTTTCTTGGGGATTTGGCTCTGGTGGAGGCTATTTTTTGGTAAGAACTTCATCAGCTTCTTAGCATATGTTGTTGACTCGCTGCTCTAATCCATGATGCTTTTTGCCATGATCTTTATTTTTAACAATATACATATTAACTTTTTGTTTTATTTAAACAACTAACAAAAGATAAGTAATGGCATCATCATGGACCCCCTGTAAACCATCATACATATGACTATTAAAAAATAATATGAAATTCCCATTTTGCCCTAATTCTCCTCTAGCATAGTCAAGCAAAAACCAATAATCTACATCCCCACCTTAGACATATAGTCCATTTCGTAACCTTTCACCAATATGCCACATAATTAATGCATCTTCCATTTTGACTTAATATATCAACAACAACTAATAATAAAAAAAGACAAACAAGGTATATTTAACAACATTAATAATAAAGAAACTAAAAAGAAATTATAAAATATAAAGTAAGACAACATCACATACTAAAGAACCACCATGGCAAGTAGTGAGAATATGCACAAATATAATAAAAAATATAAAAGAAGACATTGAGTTCAAACCACTCTTTAACCAATTTCAAGACTATGATCAATTTTAAGATTATGTTATATTCATAAAATTGACTAATGCATCTCTCAATAAACAAATTCCTAATTTTTAAACCCTAATTAGCAATTCAAAATTGAGAGCTATGATTACTTACCTTCTTATTGCATAAGCATAATCCTTGCGAAAAACAAAACTTCACTTCATTTAATTGGAAATGAGCTACTAATTTTAAAAGATTTTAGGATTTTTTCAAGTGAAATGTTGTATGATATTGTTGCCTATGATTCTCTCTCTCTTTTATTTGTGCCCTTAAATTCAAAATGGAAAATGTTATTAAACCTTTGATTAACATGTTAGAGAAAAACTTATATATCATTGGTAGCTGATATGAGCGGTCAAAATGGCTAGTGTGGTGATTACATAGAAGTCACATGGACAAAATTACTAACACGTATGCTCAATCTATTAGAATTAATAAGATAAGACTAATGGTTAAATTCTTAAATACTCATAAAAATTAATTGTTATAAATTAAGCATTCATGACTTAATTATAAAAAGAATATAACTTTTAGGACTGAAAATGTTTTGTCCCTTATCAAAAATTGAAAAATGTACCAGTACTGAGCTTATTAAAATTGGCCACTTGAATATTGGTTTTGAAAACCACACACTGTTTTTTGACCAAAGTTTTCAAAAAATACTGCAGTTTTTTTCTTTCAATACTAACTCTCTATGTTTTAATAAACACTTTTTATTTTCTATTTTTAATTCTACATTATTGTTGTGTATCGTTCTCTTCCTCTTCTTCTTCATCTCTTCTTCTTCTTTATGTTTTATATTTATTCTCATTATCTTTTCTCTTAAACTCAACTTTAACCATTACAAAATTTACAAAACTAATCTCTTCAAGAAAATTTTTTACATGTCTTTATTGAAAGAGAGCAAACTCATAGATTTTGCAGTTAGATTTTCATCTCAAATCTTATAAAACTCTACTTCTCCATCTTCTTTTTTTTATTTGTTTTGCCTATGTGAAACTCACCATACCATAAATCTTCAAGAAATGTAATGGGTAGGTGTTAATTTTCATTATTTTTGGTTGTTAATACTTGGGTTATTCTTGAATTCTCTTCTTCTTCTTCTTCTTCTTATTCTTATTCTATTGTAATTGGGTGTTTATTATGATTTTGTTTCTATTGGATTGGCTTGAAAAAAATCTGAAGTATTATTTGTTACTTTATTTGGTTATTTTAACGATTATTTTGGTTGTTTTAGAGATTTTTTTTGTTATTTTGGTTGTTTCGATGATTATTTTGGTTGAAAAATCTAAACTGTTGTTTGATATTTTATTTGGTTATTTCAGCAGTTGTTTTCATTGTTTCAGTTATTTTGGTTGCTTCGGTTATTTTGATTGTTTTTGTTATTTCAATTATTTTGGTGGTTTTTATTGTTTCAGTTGTTTTGATTGTTTTATTTAGTTTTCACCGTATTTTTAAAAAAAATATATTGTTGAACGCCATATTTTTTAAAAAAAGTCAACCATAATTTTGAATTATTTTTTTCATTTTTTGGTTATTTTTTTAAAAGTCCCTTTTTGAAATCACTCGTGAGCCCATTCTTTACTAGTTTAGATTGTAGAGTCATATAACCTGAGGGAGCTTCAATTGGAGACAAAATGTCCTCTTTAATTTTTTTTGCAATTAATTTCTTGCTAGTGTGAGCAGAATCCTATATGTCCTTAGTCTTATTGTGGTAACTGAATTCTAGGTAAGGATGTGTCTTGTACACAAGTAATCTTTAAAAAATTAATAATGGTTTGAAGTGCTCTCTTTATAGAGTTTTTGTGCTTTATTGCAGAGTTTTGTATAAGGTTTCTATCCTGTTTAAGTTTGGTTTATTATTCTAAGTGGAATCATAGGGTAACTAATCTTCTATGTTTTAAGCTGATTATTTGTTTATCATGGATTAGATTCCCAGTTCTTTCTTAATTTTGTTATTATTATGTCTTCTTTCTCATTTTCTTTATTCATAGTTGGTGTTTTTAGACTCTAAGGTTGCTTCTATAGATTCAAACTATTCTTCATCTTTTATGCATATCTATTTATTACTAGTTATTAGCCTTGTAAATCATGCATTGATTGTGGAGAGTTTCTCCACTATATCCTACCTATTTAATGCGATTGCATCCTCTTTTAAGCAAGGGAGCCTTTCTCAAATACAAAATGGGATAGTTATAAGGGTAAATAAAAGAAGGTTTCTTTCTCTCAACAATATAAGGAAGATAATGTTTTTAGTAGAGTAACTATTGCTCCAATTCTGTAGGAAGAAGAGGGCAAGTCTTCATATTCTGAATGTAGTGAACTCTTATGTAAAGGAAGCAACCACGATAAGGAGCCATGTTCTATATCTTGATGCTATAAACATTTCAAAATTGACAAGGAAATATCTCAAAGAATGAGGTAAAATTTTGCCTTTGATCCTTGGTTTTGTGCACAACCAAAAAATATTAATCACAAAGCAAATTATGGAATAAAGGACTTGGAGAGCATCATGGTTGCACAAGAATCAGATAGAGGCTGGTTACCTCTGATTCTACTTCACCAAAGGTGATTTAATAGGTAACTCTATGGTAGGTAGTGGAGGGTACTTACCCTCGGGAATTGCAACTTCATATGAGATGTCAGTTTATTGTGGAACATTTTCAACTCTTATTGGCAGCATAAGCATGCCCTTTTTTAAAAGCCTTTTAGTATGGTAGAGAAAAATTTAGATTAACAAACTTATTTATTGATATTTTATTGGTTAAATATATTTGTAATTACCTAACTTTGCACTTATTTCATTTTGGGTAGTAAACTTTAATTGATTTCTTTTCAATGACTAATCTTTTATTTATCTATGACTAAAAATGACCTAGTAGCGCATCAATGGTGTGACAACTGAATTTGCTATGTCACCTAATGCATTAGTGCTCACTTACCTAATTTTTTCCAGTTGGCATTCCACTTTATCTTGTGGAATCCATATAAAAAAAATCTTTTAACCTTGAAGTATCCTTATTTTTCAAATCACTACCCCCACCCCTTTCTCTTCCTCTTGATTCCCTCCCAAATCTTATCTCTATTTTTGTATCATAGATCTACTACAAATCTTCAGTTTTTCTCATCGGTGGCAGAGGGCCATGACTCTCACCACTGTAGCTTATATTTTCCTCCACCACCACTACTTATCGGTGGGAGCGGCCATGACTCTCACCACTGTAGCTTCACCTCATTTATGTTCTCACTACTACAGTGGATCATGCTAGCTGCTTCTTCATTACTATACATGAGATGGAGTTGCTATCTTTTTCTTCTTCTCTATTTGTCTATTCTCTTTACTAAAGAAGTAGAAAAAGAAGGAGAAAAAATGATGGTAATGCAGATGATAACAATTGTATCTAATGATATAAAAAAGAGGTTATGCAATTGTGTTGGAGATTTGAAAGAACAGAAAATTCAAATTTTCTCACTCTTTCACTTTCCCTCTTAATAACTAAATAGAAAAATCTAAATTTTTTACTTTTCTGTTTTGTCGAATAAATTATAGACCTGGAATCTACATATTATCCTCATTCTTTTTGTTTTGTTTGTTTGTTTGTCTTTTTTTTTTTTTTCATTTAAGCTTGTTTTCAATCTGAAATTTGACTTCTCTAGTTTGTCAAATCTTATTTTTTATTTGATTTGTTAGTTTTCAGTAATGGTGACTCACAATAATTCATCTACTTCACAAATTTTATCAATCTTCATTAATTTCTCTTATTAAAGATTCAAATTCTCGTTATTTTCTTCATCATGCTAAAAGCCCTAACTTGGTCATTATTTCATCTAAGTTAACTTCTAATGCCTATATTACATGGAGGTTTTCTTTTCTTCTTATTTTTTTATTCGTAATGAACATGGTAGAAGCTCAATCCTTAAGCCACCAAAACAGAGTTCTCTTCTTCCTACTTGGGTTTGATGTAATAATCTTGTTGTGTAATGACTAATTCATTCTATTTCACAAGCTATTGCATCAACTATTTTTTATTAGACAATGTTGTGCAAATTTGGAAAAAATTGTTCATTTTTCTCAACTTGATGATTGTAAGATATATCATCTTCAGCATCTTCTCTACAATATTACTCATGGAATTAACTTAGTTGCTCATAATTTTACCGAACTAAACATTATTTGAAAGGAATTTCACAACTTTAGGCCTTTGTCTCATTGTGCATAAGGTCATTGTATCAAAGGTTTGTTGATCTACAACAACAAGATTATGTTTTTTAAGTTTCTCAATAAGCAATGAAAATTATCGTGGAGTTAGATTGTATATCATTATTTTATGTTTCATACAAGAGAAATTTTTGTATGTGTACTACATCGATATGGACAATAAATAATTTTTAGCATATTCAACATTATCAGGATGGGGAGATATAAGGAAATTGTTTTTCCTTTATTGCATGGGCAATTTTAATTTTTTTTATGCTTCATAAACGTCACAAAATTTCATGGATGACAACCATAGAAAATTTTTACCAAGTGATCATCCATTTAGGAAAAATACAAGATAGTTTTTTATGACGAAAATAAGTTCTAAAAAAATGCTACTTCTGTTACAATGAGGATAGAACTTCTTGAGTAGATTGAGCGCTATATATATATATATATAATAGTAGAATTTGAAATTATAAATTTTATATTTTAACACATTTGATTTATAAATATTATTAATTTTATCTATTTAAAAACACTAAAAGAAAGAAAAAAAATACTTGTCATTTTATTTATATCTAATCTATTTTTTTCACCTTGCTATGTGGTTGGCCAAGTTACGTATTTTCAAGATAATAAGCTAGTAAAAATCGATAAAAGTATAAATCTATTCACATGAAAAGGAGAGAGAGGATTATATACGTAATAGGCTTAAATAATTTCAAAATTATATGTACGAAAAAGAGATGCTTGGTCTTTGGAGGCATACTCATCAAACAACCTTTGTGTTGTTTTGGGTCTTTTTCATTTGATAATTGTTGACCCTTGTTTAAATGATTAATCACAAGATGGTCCCTAGGGGAAAATAAAAATCTCTTTTTCTTTTCATCCCCCGATTTAATGGAAATAGAATTTTTTTTATTATTTTATTATTGAATTGAAATGGAAGCAAATAAGAACCCACAACAGAAATTTTGGTCGTTATTGAATCACAAATCATTCAACAGAACTTTCTTTTCAAAGCAGCTTTTGTGCTAATTCTCTCTCCAATTGTTGGTTCAATATTTCCTTTGTAAATTACTCTTATTTAATAAAATCTCCATTTCATAATAAAAAAATAATAATATGAACAACAAACTAAGAGTTCACATTTAGATTTTTAATTTTAGCTCTCATTTCAAGTGGGCAATTTTATTTTAAAAAAACAAAAATTTCAATCCAAGTGTGCTGATTAACTTTCAAATTAGAATTTTCTTTCACTTTAAGGAACTTTCAAAATGATTTTTTTTTTTAATCTACATACAACAGGAAGAAGAAAGATATTACCTTCATTTGTAGAAATTGAATGTCCAATTCAAAATTTTAAGATACTACATTAGAGATTTGGCTATTAAACCAAAACTTGTTAGCAATTGGAATTTATTATATAGTAAAAGGAGTTTTTCTTTGACCGCAAAATCAAAGCTTGTTAACAATTAGAATATCTCTCAAAAAAAATAAAAATAAACCAATTAGAATATATTATCCAATCGAAAAAAACTATTTTGAACTTGAAAGAAAAATTGTATTCCTGTAGTGGTTAAGGATATTGATCACATTTTAAATAAAAGATTATTAATTTTTTAATAATTAATTTACAATTTTTATTTTATTAAAATTATTTAATTAATATATTTGAAATTATATTATGTTATTTTTATTTTGAAATAACTTAGTAAAATATATATTAGTCTATTGCATGAATTTATGACTAGTATAAAATGATTGCCGTCTCTAAAAGTATTAAGTTAGATATGTTCATTTGACTTCTTTATAGAAGAGTACAAAGTTAAAATTAATAAGAGGTGAATTTCAATTTTTTTTAAAGAAATTATTTACTTAATTTATGGAATAAATTAAATGATGAGCTCTAAAAATCATAAATATATCTATAATATAATATATATAAATATGTATGAAGGGGGTGGGGGACAGATAAAATTACAAAAAAGTCCTCATTTATTATTATATAAAAATTGGTTAATTTAGTTCTTTACAAATAAAAGTAAAATTAAATTAATTAAAATATAATTCTAATTTATTTTAAAGTCTATTTTGTATTCTAATTAGGTGAACTTTTATTTTATCTCTAATAAAAATTAAATTAATTAAAATATAATTGTAATTTGATTGAGAGTATGTTTTCTATTTTAATTAGCTTAACTTCTGTTTTATTCCTAATAAAATTAAATTATTGAAAATATTAGTTGTAGTTTTGTTAAAAATATATATTTTTTCTATTTTAACTAGGTCTACTTATATTTTTTCTAATAGAAACCGAATTAGATAATATAATTTTATAAGTTTTACTATATTAAATTTAATAAGTAAATAATTAAAATAAAAATAAATTACTATGTTGTAATATAACACTATCAAAATTGAAAAAAATAAATAGATGTGTAAACAAAATAATACTCTTATTATTTTTAAATACTTATAAATTAAAGTTTACTAAGTAAATAATTATAATTAAATTAATTAAAAAAATTTATTTGTCTTGTATCTATAATCATATTTTAAAAAATAGAGCATATAATTTATTTGAAAGTAGTATAATTATCATTTTTATATATTTTATAAAATTTAATAAAAAAGAATAAAAAATTAAATTACTTAATCTTTATCATTTAATTTTTAGTTGAAATTAAAAATTCACATTAAATTACTTTTTGAGTAAAAAAAAGTAGTAGTATTAAATATATTGAAGAAATAAAGTGTTACTACTCAAATAAAAAATTTAAAATTATAATAAATTATAAGTTTAATGGGGTTATAATACTTAAATTGTTCTATAAAGAAAATATAGCTTTTTATTATTTTAAAATTTTATTAAGAAAATAACTAATAACTTTTTATTATCTAATGATTAATTATGACCATAATATTTGTTTTATATAAAATTAGTTCTAGAATTGAGAAAAATATTAATTATAAAAAATATTGAAGGAACTCATATAATTATTTAAATAAAAGATTTATCAAGATTGCGATGAATTATAACTACATTAAGGTAATATTAAATTATTATATAAATAAATAATATTTTTATTATTTTTAGACCTTTTATTTAATAATAATAATAATAATAATAATAGTAATGATAATGATAATGATGATGATGATAATAATAATAATAATAATAATAATAATAATAAAGTATATGTTTAATAGTTTATGTACTATCACGAGTTTAAAAAAATTATTTACGTTTGTGACGCACGTACTTATTTATTAGTGTGTGTATTAAAGTTGAAGCAGAGAGAAAATTTTTACCAAGTTTTGACACCTGACGCTTCTCCTTTTAGCATTTAAACTCCATGTACTCCTCTCTATTTCTCTCATTCTATTGACAATAATGGAAAAAAAAAAAACTAGGAGGTTGCATAGGTCGACCTTCAATTTTCCATTCCTTTAATTCAGTTTAACTATTAAAGGACATTGATTCATTGACTAAATCCCCAAAAATCAGAATTTGCATTCTCCTTCACACACCATAGTCACTGACCCATTTTAAAATAAGTCTTGAAGATGAGCTCTACAACACTTAGGGGAGAGCAAAAATAGACCGAACCGAAAAAATTGAGCCAGACCAAACTGAAATGCAAGGCCAGTTTTAGAACCGAGATATTGATAAGGCCAGTTCTAGAATCGAGATATTTAAAGTCAAAGGGAAAATCAGTCTTCGATTTTTGATTCAGTTGAGAGTTTGAGTTTTCCAAACCGATCGAAAAACCGAAGGACTGTTTATATAAGTATAAAACAACGTCGTTTTATGCTTAACCCTAACCCTAAAATTTATTAACTATAAATACCTCTCATTCTACTCACACCCTTCATTTTCCTCGCCTCCCTATATCTGTCTACCCTTCCAGAGAAATCTCTTCTCTCATCTAACCCTAACCCCAACCCCAAAATAAAAAACATTCATCTCGGCGGCGTTCTTGTGTCATCTCCAGTCTAGCTTTGCTGCTTCCCTTACTGTCATCCCCACGTCTTCGCTGTCTGTCTGTATTTTGTTGTATATTCATTCTCCATTTCTTATCTCTTATGGTTATGGCTAGAGTCCCTTACACTCAAAGACTCATACTCTTTATGTTTCCATCGATCTCTCTGACTCAGTGATTGTTATTTAAAAACTAATACATTTCTTGCTTTGTTGTTGTTTTTTTACTATCAATATTCATTACATGAAATTGATAGTGATGAAATGGACATGCAAAGTCTTTCTTTGCCTTTTCTCCACATCTGGTAATATTTTTATTGGATCTATAAGTTTTTCTTGTTAATCAATTAATTTTTGTTGATATTTTGATTAGATCTTGATGTATTTTGTGTTTGTTGTTCTGTATTTTGCATGAAACGCTGATGAATTGATTCATTGTTGAATCAACGAAGTATTTTATTTGATCTCATAATGAGATCTTATGGTGGAAGCCTAAAGTGCTTGATCTATCCCTTGGTTGTTTTTTTGGTGGAAGTTTCCTTTTTTTTTTTTACATCACTGGAGTCAAAGCAATCTCTGAAAACATCACTTTGAAAAAGGTATAAATCTCATTTATTGATTATTTTGTGACTTGATGTTATTTGTTTTGAATCAGTAAAATTTTTTAAAATAGATTTTGAAAGAATGATTTTTACTTTGTAAATATGAATATTTATTTTTGAACATTTCTTTTATTGAATTTGTGTTTGTGAATTGTGAAAGTGATTTAAAAAATTGATTGATCTGAAAAAATTTATTTTGTTAACGAAAATCATATTTTTATTTGATCATTGTTTTTTTATAAATTTAAAATAAATATAGTATTTTTGAGTTTATATTAATACTAAATTTTTAATTTAATAATAAAATATTTAAATAACATTTTTTTTGTTAATTTATACAGTAGTATATAATATTATTTTCTAATTAATATAATTTGGTTGATGATATTATATTAATTCTAAATGGTTTTATTAAATAATTTATAACAATTTAATTAACTTTTTATTGGTGGAAGCTTCTGTCTAATTTTGTTTATTATTTTGTTATGTTTTATATAAATTGATGGCGTAGATGGAACATGAAGTAGAAGCAGCCAATGGCAGTGTACCACCAGTTACTGGTGGTGAGAACCCGCCTCCTGCTCCTGCAAATGTGAAAGCCCAACAACAACAAGAAGTTGCTAAAAAAGAAAAAAAGAGAAAGGATACCTCTGATTTCAGAAGCAAGGCGAGCACTTCGAGAAAATCTTAGATGATCAAGGGAAGTTGGTAAAAGCTAGATGTCTTTATTGTGCTAAAAAATTGGAAGTTGATACTAAAAGAAATGAGACATTATCCATTAGAAACCATATGCTAAGTTGCATGAAAAACCCTAATCCTGAGGACCTTAGACAACGCCTTTTAACTCTTAAACCTGATATGTATAGTTTTGAACCTTTAAGTGTTCTAGGGACATGGAAATTTGATAATAAAGCAATTAGAAATGCATTGTCTAATATGACCATTGTTGATGAGCTTCCATTTACATTTTTTGAGGGGGAGGGATTCAAAAATTTTATCAATGTTGCATGTCCTAGGTTTAAGATACTTAGTAGATGGACAGTGAGCCGAGAATGTTATAATGCATATTTAGATGCTCATCTGAAATTGAAAACTATTTTCATGAATCACTGCCAAAGTCAAAGAGTCAGCATCACAATTGACTCTTGGACTAGTATTCAACGCATTAATTACATGTGCATTATTGCACATTACATTGATGTTGAGTGGAAGCTCTAGAAAAAAAATAATTTCTTTTGTCCCTGTTACATCACACAGGGGTGAGTACATTGCAAAAAGTTTGGGAAATTTTCTTCTTGAAAGGGGTGTCAAAAATGTTTTTTGTGTGACAATAAATAATGCTTCTTCAAATAACATTGCACTTGTTTTTTTTAAAAAAATTAATGTCTAGGGCACATCTGCTGTTAAAATTAAGTATTTTCACATGTGTTGCATTGCACACATTCTGAATTTGGTTATAAATAAGGGCTTGATAGAAGTTGGCAGATCTGTTAAAAGGGTTAGAGAATCAATCAGATATGTTAGGAATTCACCTGCTAGGTTGCATAAATTTAGGGAATTTGCTGACTTAATTGGTGTTGATTGTAAATGTTCTTTGTCCCTAGATGTTGCAACTAGGTGGAACTCAACATATGTTATGTTAAAAACTGCTTGCTTGTTTGAAAAAGTGTTTGAAATATTTGAGGAATGTGATAATGTATATAGGGTAGATTTAGGGGATGATGTACTTGACTTCATGGACTGGCTTTCAATTAAACAACTTGATAATTTTTTGGAAACATTTTTTGAGATGACACTGAGAATTTTTAGTTCTCACTATGTTACTGTAAACACTTTTTTTCTGAAATTTCTGATATATTCTTCACATTACATGAGTGGAAAGGTTGTGATGTCAATAAAAGATAAATGGCTTTTTCAATGAAAGCTAAATTTGATAAGTATTGGGAGGGATCCAACTAAGATGAACTTATTGATTTTTTATGCAAATGTTCTTGATTTGAGATATAAGCTGGAATACTTGGAGTTTTCCCTGAAAGAAATCTATGGGGAATCCATGGGTGGAAGCCTTTTCTCTAATGTGAAATATTGTTTGCAAGAACTCTTTGATGATTACTCTGCTTCTATTAACCTCCTCCTCAAGCTTATTCTCAATCTAGCATCTCAAGTGATGCATCTGAGCCTGCTTCTGCTGATACTGGGAAACCAATGTCCCTCCTAAAAGCTAGATTTAAGAAGCACTAAATGGATCTTGGAATTGGTGGGAGCAAAAAGACTGACTTGGATCTTTATCTCTCAGAAAGTGTTATTGAAGATGAGGGCCCATTTGATATTCTGAGATGGTGGAAGATTAATGTTGATAGATTTCCAATTTTATCAATCTGAGCACGTGATGTACTTGTTGTGCCCATCTCAACTATGGCATCTGAATCTGCATTTAGCACAGGAGGCAGGGTGCTAGATTATTTTAGAAGTTCTTTGACTCCTAAACTGGTGGAAGCTTTAATATGTTCTCAGGATTGACTGCGAACATCTGGTGATCCAGTATTAGTTGAAGAGGCATTATATGAGGTTGAGAATTTTGAGAAAGGTAGATTCTGGAAATTATTTATAATTACATTATTCATTATTCATTTTTCTGCTTCTAAATATATATAAATTAATTTTGATTCATTTTCTTTTTAGAGTTACCTCAGTTGGAGTCTCCCAACCAATGGAATCATCAAATGCCACTTAGATGGATCTTCAGTAATATTGAATTGATTTTATTAATTATTTTTAACTGCTGATTGCTATGCATGATGTGTGCTGCTTTTCAATTGCCTACTTCTGCTTATGCATGTGTGCTAAGTATTCACATGAAATGTGACCAACAATTGGGTGGCTGACATGTATTTTAGTTGCCAGTGTTGTTACTTGTTAACAACACTTGAAGTGGCTGACATGTGAAAGTTGTCAGTGTTGATGTTGCATATGTTTAAAGGCTATAATGATGCTTCCACCAGTTTGTTCTGAGAAGTAAAAGTGCTTGTTATGTCTATGGTGGCAATCTTTTGTTGCCATATATGGCCACATTTTTACATTGAATTATAAAATTGTATCTGAGCCCACTTTGTTTATTTTTCTTTATTTGTCCTTTTACTTAGCTTTGCACTTCATAGAAACTGCATTTCATTTCTGTCTACCTAGTTTTGGATATTATATAAAACTGCTTCTCATTTCTATTTATTGGTTTTGATTTTTGTTGCATATCTCTGAATAAGTATTGGGGTAATGATGAAGCTTCCACATAAGTTCTTTTTAGATTTTGTGTATCTGGTTGCTTACTATTTCTATGGTGACATGTAGTTGTTGCCAGAAGTTGTGGCATCATTTTGACATGACTAGAAAACTTAAACAGATGAGCCCAATTTGTTTTTTTTACTATTTACTTCTTTTGTGATTCTGTATGCTTATATATATACCTATGTGCATGAATGGTTATCTTTTTGGTGATCAGTGTTGTGTGACTGTGTCTGCAATCAAAATTTTTTGCATGATGTGCAGATAGTATATTTGCATATATCTTTTTGGTGGAAGCTTTGAATTCGATGATGGCTTTTGAATTTTTGTTAAAGTCATATGAATGAAGTGGAAGCTTTTTGCTTTTCTTAACATTGATGTAGGCTTTTAGTGGAAGTCTCAGAGAATTTGGACTTCAATTATATTTTTTGTATGTAATTAAATATGAAGTTACAGTATTACATATGTAATTTGTATCTTGTAAATTCTATATATGGTTAAACATTGGGCTTGGCCCCAATTAATTACTTATTTTGTAAGTTTGACACATTGGGCTTGTCCCAAAATAGGCTTTTGTAACTATCTAAAAGAAACTTGGCTTCACCCAAATTAGTAAGAGGTTTAAATTTTTATATGTTTTATTATTTTTTTGCCCCAGCCCACAATGTGGGCCAACCGTTCAACTGAACCGACAATAATTAAATTTTTCAATTTTTAAAACCAATTATTTTTAACCCTTCATCGGCTCGGTTCGGTACTCATTGTAGGTTCAAAAAAACCAAAAAAAAATTTACTTTCCTCAGTCGAACTGGTCGATGCACACCCCTAACAGCACTAACCTTGATGATGATGACGATTAATTTGGATTTGATGACTCTATGAAGCAGAGAGTCATATATGGTGATGAGGATATTTGAGTTGATGATGACGATATGAAAAAAATGAATTATAAGTTCAAGGTGAGTTTTTTTCTCTCTTTAATAATTATTTTTAGAGGAATGAGAAAATAGTAAAATTAGTTAATTGTATTGGACATAATAGCAATTGGATAATATGGGTATGATGTAGCCTTTCAAGAGAAATTATTTTTTGGGTTTTGAAGGTGAGTGCTCTATCTGCTTGATTGTTAAATGAATTTAGAATGAGTAAAGTTCATTCATTTAATTTTGCCTCTAATGATTTTAACTTGGTATGAATATAAAATGGAAATTGATGGGCGTGAATATGAAACTGTTTAAGATGAATAAGTTTTGCTAATGCAATAAAAAAGTTTAATTCTTTCAGGTAATATATAGCCTTGATCATGGAAGAGCTGGATCCAAAAAATCATGGATATATCATGGTAAATAAATGAGAAATTGATCTTATCCTAATCATTCTTTTTTTTCTGTGCGAAATGTTGTAATGAGTCATATATTATGTGTGAATATTGTTTCAAAAACATACAGAGAACTTGAAAATGCTTTTATTGCAAGAACTAAACCAGTTTGTAAGAGTAGGAGAGAGCAAGAACCTGAGTCAAATGCTTAGCTAGAAGCTTATGCCTTTATGTTCCTCAAAATCTTGAAAAGCAATCCAATGTTCACTTACTAACCTTCTTCTTCTTTTTATATTCTTTTCTGTTCCTCAAACTCCCAAAAATGTTGGTATCAAAATCTAGCTATGGATTAATCCAACAACATAGAGTGGCTAAGAACATGAAGAGAATGGAAGAGGTTAAGTTGAAAAAGTTCTAAAACCACCTAATCTCATAGTCAAAGTTGAATTCGGTGCATGGATGGTTACTACTGATGGTCACCCCATCAAGCTTCAAATTTGGGACACTGTAATCTTTCTTCTATATTTTAAAGCTAATGCTTCTATTACTGTAGTTATTTGTTGTAATGGGTTTTTAATTTTAGGGAAAATAAGTAGATTAATTCTAGGTATTATTTTTAATGGATTATGGGTATTGTTTTTAATGGAATTAATTTAGTTTTAGTGACCATATTATCTATCATCATATTCTAGGATTAATTTCTTGCAAAGAGAAATTTTATTTTTTCTTAAAAAATAAAAAATAGGATTTAATGTAATGTTTTGCTTAATTTTGTATTTATTTACTATTTGTTAATTTGTTGTCAATGCAATTCGATTTCAGGCTGGTCAAGAATCATTTAGATTCATCACTAGATCTTCTTACAGAGGAGCATCTGCAGAACTTTTGGTTTATGACATTACAAGGTTTTTCTGTGTCTATATTTCTGCATTGATGCTTGCGCTTTTATTAGATCAACAATTTTAGCATAAATAGTATACTGAGAGTTTGAGTATATGTAGATGGTGAAATCTCTAACTTGTGTAGTTTATAGTTTCTTTTAAGAATCTAAGAAAGGATGAATTAGTTGTGTATGGAATTTGTGGGAAACAATTAATTTCATGGCACTATGCAATAAATTCTAATTTAGAACTTTAGCAACATGAAAGATTTGAGAAGTTGTATAGGTCAATTTATGATGGAAAAAAGATATATAAATGGAAATTTATAATTGAATTTATAATTTTTCCATTAATCATTCATAAGTCATGTAGCAATGTAATAGAGGCTAATAGTATTATTGACTCAAATGAAGGGTATGATTAGATGGTGGGTGATTTGCTACAAAGGGTGTTTTCAATTTCCATTCATTTCTTTTAAGAGTATAAGTGGATCAATGAGACTATATTATGTATTATGGTGAACCATTGTGAGTTTTAGTGTAATGCTTGTATTAAGGATGTTAACCTCCTGATTAATTTTGTTTTTGCTTTATTTATGGAGTATGATTTGATCTAAGTGTTGTCAATTTCTCATTGTTGCTATGTTTGTGTAATGCTTGAAAATCGTTTTAGATCTTATAATATTTTATACTACTTACCTAATGAGTAATAGTGCACTATAGTGTCAATAAGATGCAATGATACCTTTTATGATTTTAGGTAGTGAAGTACAGGAGGTTCAAGTTTGTGCAATAATTGTCTCAAGCTATATACAGTTTTGTAATAATTGTCTTAAGCTATATACAGTTTATTCTTCATTTTCTCAGCCCTAAATTTTCTTTCTTGGCATATGCTCTTGTGTGGTCAGACAATGTTAAAACCACAAGAAAAGGAAAATAGAAAAGCAAGTAAATTGAACAAAACTAATACTTTCTTTAATGGTGTGCAACTCTATACTAATTGTGCTACTAATTTTAGTCTAACATACGAAAAATATAATCTATTATAAAGCTACTATGAACTAATATGCAATTAAATTGAAGATTGTATGTGCTTAATGTCTAGATCCATTAAAATGGAGAACACTTTCCTCTTTAAAATGGAAGCATGCATATGGTAGTGGCTTTTTGGGAGGACTGACACAAGTATAGTACTTTATAATGCTGGTCCAAAAGATGGTTTATTGGGATAGTTGCACCTACTCTTATAAAAATTCTTCTAGTTTGTGCCTTTATTACTGCCATTTTGTTGAATAATGCATCCATTGGGTATTGTGGTGTAGTCAACATCATTATACTGAATTGATTATTAAATATGACTAGACTATTAGTTTCCTAAATGGATTTCATTTACTCTATAAATTGATTTAGTAATATTTTTTTTCTTTCATTTATATGCCATAGGTGTGCACAAGAGTTTATTATTTTGAGTTACATTTTTGTTTGTAGGCTGAAGATGGGAAGCCTAATTACATTGCTAGAATCATGGAATTGTTCAAAAGCACTGAAGGGGAGCAACTATTCACTACTCAATGGATCTTATAAGCTGAAGACATTATAAGATGACTTTATCATTTGTTTATTAATATGTTTTTTTAGTGCTTTGAGGTTTATTAAGTGTGAAAATTTGCCTTTTTCAAGGTTATGAAGGATTGTGTAAACCTACATAGAGAAGGTATTATTGTAGTTTTAATAAATGCCAGAGTTGAATATCAGTAGGTATATTAAAAATAGATGAATAATCATGAAAAAATTTATAACATAAAGCAGAGAACTTGAGGCATGAAATTCTTTATATTTATATATCCATTATTCTTTGTTACTATTTTCTATCCTGCAGGTTAGTATTTGCTTCATTTTGCTTCATTTATTTTAAATTTATGGCAAATCTTGGTTCTGTTATTTCTGATACTAGCAATAAAATAGTAAGATGCCTAAGAACTTCATATAAATAAATATTACATATTAATGCTTTAACTTTATGTTTAAATTCCTATCAATTTTCTCTTTCTGATGGTCAATAGCCCTAGCCTTATTAATTAAACAAGTTTTTTCATGTGCCTATAGTGAAAGTGCAAGTACATTTTTATGTTAATATTGACATGAATTTTTAGGTGCTTTATTTTAAGTATGTAACATTCTAGTTGTTAGTAATATTTTAGAGTTTGAACATGCATTCATTCAATATTTTGTTTGACACAAGCCTTTCATTAGTTGTGTTACCACCATGTTGAAATGGTTTGATGTTTCTTCTAGTTACATTCATGAGTGGAGGGTGAACATTTAACTAATGTTTGCATTTCATGTCATTTTCTTAAGTGCAAACTCAAGTTATCATGTGAATAGATTAATGGCTTTTATGTTATAAGAATTTTCATTTGATCAAATGCTAATGTTTTGATACTTCTTGATGTTGATGTTTTAATATGTTGTTTATTCAGGTTAATGGTGTTCTTTCTTTCCTCTTTTAGATGGATCTTAACCTGTAGTGCACCAATTTACTAGAATCCTGTAATTGATGCGCTACTTTGCAAGTCCTTAGTTGGACAAGCATAATATATGAGTACTATGCACAAGGCAAATATGTGTTTTAAGCATTTTATATCTTTAAGGCCTTTATATATATTGACTTCAGCTTAGGGCTTGAAAGTAAGCAAAGTATGATTTAGAGTAGGGCTGAAGATTACTTTATAGAGTTAAAACAATAACCTACTGTAAACCATTAAGCGAGAAAATTATCTCTAAAATATCTATTACCAACTTGCATTGAATTGGATTTTTATTCATTCTCAGCTATGATCCCAAATTCTTTCTTTATAAGGTATGTGTGATTTACATCTCAAACACATTTGATTAGAATTCATAAGGGGAAATTGAATTTTGTCACATCTATGTCATATATGCTCAAGACATTTGTAATGAATGATTTTAGAATTTGTATTTTAGATGTCAATGATATGCTATATTTTGTATTTTGATATGGTATTGTAACACTGCTTCCCGAAGAACCCCAATAAGACTAGTATCTGATAATAGTACCATATAGAGGAGTGTTACATTTACTCTCATCCTTGAATCAAAATATACTTTATAATGCTTGTGCTCAAGTCATAGTATACTTTTAACTACAAGAGTAATAGAGGAAAATATAGTAGAGCATTCACTGAACAAAAGTAACTTTACTCATTAATATAAAGATCTAGTCCAAATATTTACATTAAATTGTACTTAATATATACAATGCTTAAGAGAGCAAGTACATGATTATAAGATGGATACAAAATATAACTCCATGAATAGTATTAACATCCTACTCGTAGGTCGCAACAGCGGCGGGGATGTATATCTGTCAATTAGTACATCCCAGGCCAGGCTCACCATCAAAACCACTGCCCCTCGACATTTGCACAGTAAAAAAGTGACACCTAGGTCCAAAGGGGTAGGAGCCAACATCAACAAAAGGCAAAAAGATAGTCACTCTTAAGAATCTCACATCCAGGTCAAGGTAACCTTGATATTAGAGTCTGTCTCATACATGACCCTAATGGTAGTGTGCATACCATCCTCCATCTCCTCTCTGATTACTGAAATGCAAAGCTTGTGTCCCATTGGCTCTATAGATACCTTAAAGGCAAGCTTTATATCAGCGTCATGACTAATGATATACCTAACTAGAATCTCAGTGGCTGTCATCTCATATGCCATCATTGTCCAGTTAATAACCATAACTTATATAATATTGTACACTACTTTGCTCTATGCTAGAGAAATAAGAAAAATGCGAGTGTGAGTAATTTCGTATGGAAATTACCTAGTGAGTGTAAAAAGATACAAAAAGAAGGATAAATAGCACAATAATACATATTCACATTTATAACAGTGTTAATTAATAAATAGAACTAAGAATCTTAAGAGATATGAAGATAAAGTGTCGGGGCATCAAATTAAGGATTAGATTAAATATTTATAGTTTTGTACTTATTCCTTTAACTTGTCTAATTCTTAAGTAATTATAAAAAAAAAATTAAATTTTGCTTGAGGATAGGTTTCCTTTCTTTTCTTGTGGGTATTCTTATCAGGTATATATAGAATTCTTGCTATAGTTTGAAGTTATTTATAGCTCTTGTAGTAATATTTACTTTGTTAATTTGCCTTCACCTATATATATATAAATACAAGTATGACACTTACCTAGAGTATACCCATATATCTTAACAGAAATTAACTTGTAGCACAGTTCTTACTAACTGTACTTGATATTTCAAAAATTCTCATTTACTTTGTATGCATACATTATCAACCACATATATTCACCCTAAAGGCATATCGAACCCATGTGTTGTCCCAAAGATAATTATTGAATTAAGTTGGCTAACTTTATCACAACTCAACTTATAGTTCTCTCACTCAACACATACCCTCTTATATACATACCATAATATTGTCACCCCATATTATCAATAATTCTCCATTTTAACTTAGGAATGTTTTATGGCTTTAGTCTTTATATCGGATACTTGAGAACTACTCCCTACTATCTTTGATTTCTATAGTGTTTCTTAGTGTTTCAACATGTTTATGGGTTATAATTAAACCTGCTTACTCTCCTTGAGAAAATTCATAAATTAAAATGTAATACTTGATAGTCTTTTGATTTCGATTGTTTAAAGATAGGAGTTTCTTTGTTTCAACTTAAACATGATTATAATTCACTTTATACCCTTACTTATATATTTTAGGTTGAGTTTACACAGTTCAGATGTGATTTATTTCAGTTTTATACCTAGCCACATAGAATTAAGGCGTCGTCTCTTCACAAAGGTTGTCACCTCATCATTCAGATGTCCTTCTCAGTACTAAGGTGTTCGCCTCTACACTAAGGCATCATCCTAATACTGAGGCGACGCCCTAGTATTCTAAGACGTCACTTAATTGCTAAGGCATTGCCTTAGCGGATTAACAGCATGCAGACAGTGCAGAAACTCAATTTTCAAGTTGTGATTTTACATCATTCTTTGCACCAAAACCTAACACTAACTATTCATAGTTATCTGCATGTTTATGAGCTCAATTTCATATAGATTTAAAACATTTAAAGTAAAAAATAAATCTTCATTTGTAATTAACATAGGATCTCCGCAAGATTCAAATAAAGGTTCTTTGTCTAAACAAGATATCAAAAACTCATGTGTGTAAGGAGTTTTATAGTGTTAGTGATATGCCCTAGGCCAATTATGTAATGGCCATACTTTGACTTTGTCATATTTTCATTTTATTAATCAAAAGGTTTTTTTCATTATTACTGACTAATTCTAATATTATCTTTGATTAGCTAATTCTACCTAAGGTCATTAAGTATGTGACTTGATAGAAAAACTCTTAGGTGATTCTTGAACTCTAATCTAAATATCCCTAGTCGATCATTGTTGTGGGAATAATAATGAATAAAGACTAGTATATAGTTGACTGATGATTATGTTTTACTGATCATGTATATGAGATATTTAGAGAAATAATGTACTGGATCGACCCACTATGAGAATACTATATGGATAATTGTCATAATTAATTCTCATTATAATAGTATTATTTAAGTCCTCTGACTTGAAATCATAATGGTTTCATGTATGACAAGTTCTGTATTTTGACACATCCCTACATCATCTTAAACCGGATGGTAAAACAGGTTGTGATTGGATATAGAATGAGTTATATGAGGAATGTGAGTGATTAAGATGGAATTTGTCCCTCAATTATTTTGAGAAGATATCTATGGGCCCCTCAATGAGTTAGATTAAAGAGAAATGCATGGTCATGCTAGAATGTATTAATAAAGGGTTATCAATATTAGATAAAGAGTTATCAACATCAGTCTACTTGGGATCGAGAACTAATATGATTGGATAATATAAAGATGACATGAACCATGCCTTATGTTCATTCAAGATACTACGTGACAAAAGGACTGTAATACACGTTGTGGATTAGGTTGTGTCAGATTATCGGCCTTTATACAACTTGGGTAGTCATAATGTTTTGCTGGGGGCCACTTCTGACTTGTGGACTAAAATGAAAATTTTAGGCCTACTGCAAACATTGTGTGAACCTATAGGGTCGCACACTTAGAACAAGCCTAAAATAGACTTGGTTAATTAACCCAATAATAATCTCTATGAAAGAATAAATAAATAAACAAATAGATAAATATATATGTGTATTTATATTTGTATTTATATTTCTTTATTTATTTATTTTCTAATTTATTTAAGGTAAATGTTATTTTAAATAAATAGGAAATAAATCTAATTTTAGAATTATAATCAAAGTAGAAATAAAAGTTTAAGCTTACCAAAAATGTTTTGGTAAGTATGTGGTTTAAGAAACCCTAGATGGGATGTCTATATATACATCTCTTTCTCTAGGGTTTTGTAAGACTCTTATTTTCCTTCTTCTTCTTCTTCTACTTCTTTGCTGAAAAGAAAAACACAAATAGAGAGAAAAAAGATAGAGTTATCTTTGAAAAGGTGCTAGAACACCAACATTGCTCTGGATACCTTGTTTGTGTGGACACCGGTAAAGGGCGTGGCTTTATTGGCGGCGTCTTTATCCGATAAGACCTATACGAAAGCTTGAGGTAGGGTGTCACCAGAGTGAACCCCCTCTCTTCCTTCCAATTGTCTTGCCATAAGTTCATCTTGGCGACTGTTTTGAATCCCTCTCAATTGATTTAACCGAATCACATGGATCTTGTGAGGGTTTAGTGTTTAAAATTTTAAATTTTCGCTATGTGTACAAATCACGAAAACCCAACAGTGATATCAAAGCCATTTATAATTTAATTAAATT
This sequence comes from Mallotus repandus, assembly GCA_949671775.1. NCBI lineage: Eukaryota > Viridiplantae > Streptophyta > Magnoliopsida > Malpighiales > Euphorbiaceae > Mallotus > Mallotus repandus. Next base: position 13,198 of record CATIWM010404402.1, on the reverse strand, counting down.
GATTTTATCATATATGTGATATATACATGAGATGTATGGAATTGGTTTTTGTATATATATGTGACATATATATGCATTTGATTTTGAAAAGCGTTTTCAATATTTCAATTGAACGTATTATGTGATAATTTATTTGAATCCATGTCAAAAACAGTTATATACATTGATATGATTAATGTCCATAGTTGTTTAATATGATTAAACAAAGTTTTCATTGAAAAATACTATTTTTGTGTATGAAAATTTGAGTTACAGGGGGACACCACCGTGTTGCTTAGACGACACAACCGTGTTTGGTTATGTATCTGCTAGAGTACAGATAGACACGGCCGTGTCTAATTTTGGCATTGCCGTGTCTAAGAGCAAATTTTGCAAAATGCATATTGATACAACTATGTTTGTTTTTTACACAACCATGTCTATTAAGGTCGAATGTATTTTGTTCAAATGTTGAACAAAATTAATATGTTTTGAAGATATTCATAAAATGAAATATTATTACAATGGTTTAGCACCTTGACACCGAATGGATTAGCCACATAATTAGTTCTAATCATAATATTAATTAATTTTAATGAAAATTAAACTATTATGCTCTATGTGTTTAGTGTGAAATGCATGGTACATGGCATGGCCCTTAAGAACAATGTGATTGGATTTATATTATTCATTTTTATGGGTTGTAATTTTTAAATAGGCCTATGAGTTGTTTTTCATTTATTGTAATTTTATTTTATTAAGTAGTAATAGAATAGTATAGATTGCAACTTATAATGTGAGTGTTGACATGATTTTTAAAATTACATTTTAGCCAAGTTTAGGTGTCAAAATGGCAAAACTATAAGTTGAAGTATCAAATTGAGAAAAAGTAATAAGTACAGGTGGTCATGTATGTGTTACGCCAAAATTAAAAATTAACCTTTATAAAAATGGTATATTTAAATAATTTTTTAAATATAAATTTATATATAAAATATACACTTTGAATCTAAAATTTTTATCAGCCATACATATAAACTATTTATATTTCATCAATAAATACTTTTAGAAACCCCCTCCTCTTTTTTTGAAAGGCTTAAAAACCGTATAAGTCCTGGCAAATATATTAATTTGACATGCCTGCACTTGAAATAGATTGATTGATTTTCCTATTGGGAAAAATTGCACAATTGGTGTTCAAAATTTTTAATTTTTGCTATTTTGGTGGTTGAACTTTTTTTTTTGTGTAATTGAGTGTTTGAACTTATTATTTTTATATCAAATTGGTGGTTTTGTCCGGTGAGTGTGGTTTGGTTACACAGTCAGCACATGTGGGACCGACTTTTAAGCATAAAAAATACCACATCATCCTATACATGTACAAGTCAAAATGAATGCCTAAAATGCCCTCAAACACTTATACCAAACACATTATAACATGAAGAGTCTTGATCATTACAACCTCCTTCTTTGCTTCATCGACTCTCACTCCTCTCTCGGCTTTACTCTATATTCTTTTTCAGTATTCACCTCCGTCACACATACCCAACAGTCACCTTCTCCCATCATTAAAAATCGAGTGTCTCCTACGACCACTTTATGCAGCTTGTCATCGGAGATGTCGCTGCAATCAATGACTCTTTACTTGCAATCTGGTTTAGCAATGGCAATGACGAAATAAGATAAAATAAAAACATAAAAATGAGATAAAATAAAAACCTCAATTTACCTACAAACTAGTTCAGTAATGGCAAGGAGGAAACCATAAGCTTGTTTGTATAAAGGGAAAAAGTTTCAAGGAAAATCCCACCATCAGCACATGCCCATAAAGGCCGATTGGCATGGTCTGGTTTCAATTCTAATTCGCTAAAATGCCTTTTTTCCCTTCCTATCTCCATCTAATCAAAATTAGACATAATAGTCAACCCCTCTCTCATAATACCAACGTATAATATATGTTTTTTCAAAAAAAAAAATAATCAACATGATCAATAATTAGAATTACCAATGAGACGATCATCCTTAACTTCTTCAACGTAATAAACATCATAATCTTCTACAAATGTACTCCTATACTTATCCTGCACAAAACCACACATTCAATATCATGTAAAGCAAATTCTTTTAACATTGATTTCAAATTTATGATTTTGGAGTAACCTTAGAAGACTTTTGCTTCTTGCTCGATCGACCATTTTCACCTGAAGATTATTAAAACCCAAAACCAATATCATCTTAACAAACTTGAAGCTCAAAATTTCATTGTTAAAAAAAATAGCAACAATAACAATAAAGCTAAGATCTTTTACCATGACCCATGTTTCAGCTTGTACTAGGTTTCTCTTTTTGATCCAAAAAGTTTCAATCTTTATTATTCATGTTTTGTTTTCGCTTAGTAGAGTGAGTTCCTTTTTTTCAATTAGCTTTAAAATTGCCTTCGAACAAATGTATATAGAGGAGAGAGCGGCGCACCACATTGAAACGCCTATGGAAACAGTGGAGCAACTTGATTAAACGTGTCGTATTACTACAGCTCTGTGTTGATTTCTTAATAATGACAAGGTTAGTTTTGACATTTTAAAAGTGATTGATGATGTGGTGAAATATATGTAGACAAATGGGTCCCATTAGTGCTGACTATGTAATCAAACCACCACTCATCGAATAGAACAACTAATTTGATATAAAAATAATGAGTTCAAACACTCGATTGTAAAAAAAAAAGTTCAACCATCAAAATAGTAAAAATTAAAAAATTTAAACACCAATTGTATAATTTTTCCTTCTTATTATATTTTGAAATCTAGCATTATAATACTAAATAAACTATACAATCATTTAGGATCCTTAGAAGAAATTTATTCAATATTAAAAATAGGATTGTTGGATCAACTCGACGACACATGTCCCTTATTGTTTTCTCTTTTTTTTTCTTTTCATTTTTTGGTCAAAGTGGGAATGTCTAATTTTTTTTTTTTTTTTCTAATTTCCCCATCCATAATCCTATCGCATAACGCCATATTTCATGGATCAGTTACAACGATCTTGAAATCAATTGCTCCATTTGACTTTGCTTATAATATTACAAAATTATAGTTGCATTTTTATATCTGAATATTGCAAATTTTTAAGTAATTTAAAAGACTCGTGTTGCCATAGAAAGGTATGAGATTAGGAGGCAGGCAACGACAAAGAAGTAGCATCGTCAAAGTGGACGGTTGGCACGTTGGACTCAAATTGGACAAAATCACATGCCATTATTGTTTTAAAGTATTGGTTTTTTATTTATGTTTATATTGTAAACCACAGAGCTTCATCTTGTTAATAAAATATTATTATGCTGTTCACATCTACTAAACAACTTTTATTTAAAATAATTTTACTGTCAATTTTTTTTTTCTTCTTGTCTGCTTTATGATTTCCTTTCATGATTTGTTTAAAATAAAATGTTAGCATCAAGCAGCTTAATCGGCTTCGATGGCTTCAACTAAGAAATTGATTTATTAGGAAAAGCAAGTTGATTTCTTTTTTTTTTTTTTAAAGAAAAACAAATAATTCAAACGGGATGAAATTGCTGTTATGTGATAAATTTTGGAAATTCTAACAATTCCAAATTCAATGTTGATATTTCTATAGTTCAAGCGTGTTCTAAGTACTCTAAAATATGCTAAAATTTAGAAATTATTAATGCTGTTATAACTGCTTCACTAGTGAAGGCATCAATGTCCAAACTGCAATTTTGAGAAAGAAACAAGCAAATTCAAAATTCAATACTGAAAATAATATATACATATTATCAGATTTATATTTATATTATCAGATTTAGTTCAAAATTTGGGATTACCAACACCTATATATAATAATAAAATAGATGGTGAACATATTATTCCGATGATTAAATTAGATTTGACAAATATGTTAGAATTAAATCATATTACATATTTTGTCCAAAAAAAAAAATCATATTACATATATGATATCTTCAATTACAAATGGTATAGTAGAATTGCATCAATAGCTGGCACGACGAATTATATAAATGCTACAATAGATGTTAGAATATTAAAATTATAAATATTAATTATTATGATTTAATTTAGAATCAAGTTCTTTGTGCTAAATTAGATGAAAAAATTAAAGAGTTAGAATATGATTTGTATGAAATTTATTTAGAATATGAAAATCTGAAAATGTATAAAAAATGTTATATGACATATACAAAAAACTTTGCAGCACCTTCATAAAGTATTATATGGAAGTAGTTAAAATATTTAAAATAATAGTTAGTAGTTAAAATATTTAAAATAATAGTTAGTAGTTATGAAAATGTGTATGTAAATTAGTATATATATGTACTAAGCATGTTAATGTTATTATGTAATTAAGTTAAAAAAAATAAAACGAAATGGTATAATTATTGTAAACAAAATTTGTTTATATTGAAAATTTAGTTATTCTACAAGCTGTTTATAATTAAATTGTTAGTTAATTTTATTAATATCTCAAGTAATGTATTGTCAACAAGTTCATAAAAAAATTCTATGAGTTTTGAATAGATCATGTTATAAAGGTATGTATATGTTAATATTGAAATTTATATATTAAGAATGTGTTTTCTTTTATTTAAATTAAAAATTATTCATGAATACATTAATTTTTTCAAAAAAATATGAATACGTTAATTTTTGATACTTTCAAAAATTACATATTCATTGCAGATGTCAATTTTCCAACTCAATTTACAAGGTGTTTTAGAGTTTATATTGCATGATTTATTATTGTGTGAATATATGAGTTCTTTCACGTGAGAGTGTTCCATTTGTTGCACATATAACTTTACATACTATAAATCCAGAAACTCATCTATTTGAAGAGATTATGGTTATTGGTGAATAAGTGAGATTGATAGAAGAAACGAAATATACTGTTGCTTTACATGCAATAGAAATTTTTTTTAAAAAAATGTATATTGAAATCATTGATATCAACTTCTATAAATTGTAGCAGTGTAAAAATGAAAAAATAACATTAGAACATGAAATAAATGGTTACCACATGAAATGGAAGGATTTTAGATAATGAGTACAACTTTGGAGAAAAAAAATAGAAGAAATTACATTTGAACTCCATAATTTGCAAATAAAGTATAAGCAACTCTAAAAAAATTAAGAATTAAAAATTAAAAAAGAAAGAATATCAATATATTTACTTAGTGAATATAATAATGTATGCATTAGTGTCCTTATTATGTTTTCATGTGGTTATTTGTAATGTTGAATTAAGTTGTAGTTGTAATATATTGTTTATTATTGTTAATCTTTTGAATTTGTAATATGTTTGTATGTATGTATGTAATGTTTAATGCTATAATAAATATTTATGTTTATTTAAATGTAGTTCAATTGATATACTTAAATATATATTTTTGTTATTTTATATTGGTATATAATTTTTCAATTTCTTAAATAATATGAGTTTGATTAAAAAATTTATATAATTTTATTAAAAATTAATGATGCCAATTAAGGACATAATTAGAAAAATAAAAAATAAGTATTTAAGTAATATTAGTTTTTTTTTCAAAATAAGAATACATGTGAAATTGGTATATAATTTTTAATTTTTTAAATGATATGAGTTCAATTAAAAATACTATATGATTTTCTTAAAAAATTGATAATGATAAATTTAGTGAATAAATTTTAATTACAAAATAAAATAAAAGAATTAAAAAATTGTAACATTTAAGTAGTATTAAATATTTTATTTTGAAAAATATAAATATTTATGCATTATAATCATTCTTATTACGTACATTTGTAATTATTATATTTTAAATTTTAAATTTATTTATTAATTTAAAGTTTAACATATGAAAATTATTATACTTTGTAGGTTTTCCTAAAAAGTTTGGAACCTCTTGCTAAAAACACTTGCATTACAAAACTCTACGAGGAGTTTTGACTGTTTGTATTTAACATATCCAATTTTTTTTAAAAAATTTTAAATTTTATTTAATACTATTTATTATTTTAATGTTTGGCATTTCATTATTATTTTATTAAAAATTATTATCTTTATATTTTTTTTATATTTTTTGCTAATATATTTATATGAGTTATTATATATCTTTGTAATTATATAAATGTGTGAAACCAATGTTGTAAGATAAAATGATCGCAATGAAAGTAAAAAGACTGTTAATAAGTGCAACAGAAAAATCAAAAGCTCCTTCAATAGTAAAAAATTAAAAACATATATGTAAAATAAATCCATTTGCATTAAAGAAATATGATGGAAGCTCTTCAGGTACACCAAAAATAAGTAAAGGTGTGTATATAACTTTATCATTTTTTTTAACTCAAAAAATAGTTTATTTTATATTGATGAAAGATATTTATTGTAACACTTGTGTCCTCAAAATGAAGTTGAGGTGCTGATGTAAAAATTCAAAATTAATAAACTAATTTTTATTAAGTAATAATTTACCTCAAATAAGTTAATTAGGAGCTTAATTTATATTTAAAAAAACAAAGAATGAGGGTGGTGGTGAAATATGCAAGTGCACAAAGTCAACCAAATAGTAAATAAAGATAGTTTCACAAAAATTTAGAATTAATTATTGAGTTACTAAAATGTTCATTTGTTTAGACAACAAAATTAAATTTGTTCTAATTTAAATCTAATTTATCAAAACTAAAAGAAAAATAAATTCACAATATGGGTGAAGGAGATGAAATTTTAGGGAGTTAAATGATATTTTTTTATTAAAGGAATTTACAATTTAGTCACTAAAACTATGATATACATGTTGACCAGTCCAAATTTTCAATTAAGGATAACTTTATAATTTTATATAAATATTGACTCTTTGACCGCTGTTTATTCTTTTAACTAATAGAATATTATTAAAACTTTTGATGAAAGGGACAAATAGCTAACAGAATTAAATTTGTGGGGACAAACCACAAAGGGTGTCAATAATTTATCCTAAATATTATTTGTATTGAAATAAATTAAAATTTTAAATTAGCTAAAATAAAAAAAAATTAACTAAATAAATAAATGATTAGTTAAATTTTTCTTATAATTTTTTAATCCTTGTACTTACTATTATATATATTATAGATAATGTAAAATTATATAAATTAGATATATAATAAAAATATAAATTATAATTATAAATGTAATTCATATATAACACACAATACATTATAAATAAAAATATTTATACATGAATCGTATGCTTATTTAATAATATATGTATTTTATTTAGATTTAATGATAAGTGTAGTAAAAATTAAATTATTTGTGTTTAAATCTATATAGTTGATGAATATCAAAGTTCAAAATTTAAATTCTATAACATAAACTAAAACTATTTTTGTTAATTTTGAAATTTTTACAAAATCATTAAGATTATTTTGTTAATATTTAAAATATATACGTATAATTTTTCATAGTATAAATAGATATATAGATTAACCAAGTAATTAATGAACTTGAACCAAAAAGTGGTAAGATTTTATGTAATTAAAAGAATGCCCAAACAATTGGTGACAATAATTTTTTGGTAGAATAAATTAAATATTTATAGAATTTTATGATGCATTGTATTTTGTTTTGAACGAATGATGCATTGTATTTTAGAAAGCAATAATATGAAATGAAATTTTAACCGTTGGTACGCAATATGAAGTATTTGTTTTTTTTTAGAAAGCTTCTGTTTTTTAATAGTACTTTTTTTTTAATAATATGAAGAACTATTAAAAACAGAAATAAGGACAAAATAGACGAGAGATTAAAGCAGTTATTTGTACAAGTAGAAAATTTTGATGTTGTTTGGTAGGGGGTGAATGAACCAGGGAAATAGAGCCACACCTAGGGAAAAAAATCTTAGTTGCTAACAAGATACGCCCTAGAAGTCTTGTAAAACAAACAAAGCCTGTGGGTTGAAGTGAACATAAAAAGCAACAAATTGAATCCTATACGTAAAATAAACTAAACTTACGTTCCTTACAAAATTTAGATCAAAATTGGGGGAAAAAATTGATGAGTGAATAAGTATTTAGTTTTCTCTTTATTCTGTTTTTCTGTGTTTTGTTCAAAAAACAAGACAGATATATATATATATATATATATATACAAGTTGTATGCTATATTAACTTCTTGATTATCGGCATGAGTTGATGATAATGATTCCCTTGAATATCTTCTTGATTTTCTGCAATGATATTTATTTCCTTTGTCTGTGGAATATTTTGTTTCTTCCTTATCAACTAGTCATCTCCATTTGATCAAATATAAATCAAAGCACAACATTGACATAAAAGAAACGTATTTGACGTATTTGACATAAAAGAAATGTATTTGACGTGAAAAAAAAAAGAGCGCATTTTTCTTGGTCCATATTGCAATATGGACATGGATCCATGGTAGAACAATTGTGTTATATATTAATGATCAATAAGTATCATATAATATTTTTTTAAAAAAAAACTTATTAGACATTCTAATAAACAAATCAAAGTAAAAAATAAAATAAAATCCTTATTCTTTAAGAACATAAAAGGAAAAAATTTTGTTTATTGCTTGTTATTACAACAATTGAAGATTTTTAGTTCATAATCATTCATTTGAAAAAAATATAAGTCTGAAGAGAAAAAAATGTTGAGCAAAAAAAAGAAAACATTGAGAGAAAAAAATATATGAAGACAATACCTTAAAATTAGAAAAAAAAAATATTGAACAAAAAAAGAAAACGTTGTGAAAAAATTAAGACATTATCTTAAAAATAGAAAAAAAAATGTTGAGCAAAAAAAGTTGAGAAAAAAATGAAAACAATAGAAAAACATATTGAGCAAAACAAAAATGTTGAGTAAAAAATAAAGACAGTAAAAAAAATGTTGAGAAAAAAAATTAGCCCTTTTTTTATTAGATAAAAAATAATTAAAAAAACTTGTCCTTTTTCTATTAGATCAAAAAATTAATTAAATAGAAAAAGAGACGCTAAATATTGAATAAAAAAAGAAGATGAAGATAAAAAAAAAATGTTACGTAAAAAAACATTGAAAACAAATAGATGAAGATGGTAGAAAAACTTGTTGAACATAAAAACATTGAGAAAGAAAAAGACAATATCTTATAAATAAAAATAGTTCAGAAAGTTAGTTTTGAAATTTTTTCGTGAACCTGGCTTTTGAAAATATTTTTAATTTTTTTATTTATGAAAAAATTCAAAAGAAAAAAAAATCATATGCAATCTCAACAACAATCAAGCAGGCCTACCTTGGTAATATTTTGGGCCACATCAATGGATAAGGGCCCTAAAAGAAAAAGTTGAGTTGGATTTCTTTGGAATTCAAATTTCAAAATATATATCCTCAATTAGTGCAACTTATTAAAATGTGACTGCAAAAAATTTCTCAAGCTTCTCCATTGTCCATGGTAACGCTAAATACCAAGAAAAAGGGCAAAAAAGTTCAGAATTGGTATCTTCATGTGCAAACAATTAGTGAGCAACGCACTTTTGCAACAAGATACATGAATGGTGTGTGCACGCACCCCACTTTTTTTTTTTGGTAGAAATTTTTTTTGAGAATAAAATTTCATTGAGCGCAAGAAATCAAAGACACATGTAAAAGTGAGGAAACAAACGACTACCCTAAAGTATAAGCACAGAATCAGGGGATGAGCAATAATGCAACTCTGAGAGGGACTACAACACACTCTGTAACCACTTAATATTAGCATTACCCAAAAGAAAAAGTCCAAAAGGAAATCATAAAAATTACTGAAGCATGCATCAATTTAGTAATGCTTTTGACTTCATGAGGCCATCATGGCTTGAGAGCAACATCAATTTAGTAATGCTTTGGGACAAATTCTTAAGTCAACCTAATTCGTCATTTATATATCAATAAACTTGACATGTAGCACTATTCTAAAAAAAATTGACATGTAGCACAATTAATTAACATTTATTACTTTTAATTTTAAAAGTTAAACATCTAAGTGTAACTACTTGTAACATAATTATATTTTTTTTATATAAAATTATGAGTTATTTTTTAAATAATGATACGTGATATAAATTATTAATTTTAGAATTAAATGAAATGAAATTATTTAATTTTAAATTTAAATTAATTGATTTTAATTTAATTATGGGAGTTCAATATGGATGAGCTTATATATTTTTTCATAAATGACTAATATTTTCAGCAGTTAAAAATTACTAAAAACTTTTATAACTAAAAATAGTTTAGTTAAATAGATTTAATACTTAATATGTCAAAAGTAAAATTTATCAATGTGTCAAAAAGTAAATAATTTAATTAAATTTAATTTTAAAATTAATAACCATACCACAGATTATAATTTTAGAAAATGGTTTATAATTTTATATAAATTTTTTCAAATTTCATAAATGTGTAAAATAATCATGATTAAATATTTCACTTTTAAAGTTAAAACTAATAAATATTCATTAATTATGTTACACGTCAAATTTATTGTGGACGAGGCAAATAGAATTCACACTAGAATTTCTCCTTTTTGGAAATTTAGGTTATCCTCCTACAGTGAATCATGTTCATTCTTTTGTTATTAATGGTTATATTATTAGAAAAGGAAAAATTATAAATTTGGTGTCTCAATTTTTATAATTTTTTTATTTAAATGTCTGAATTTTTGTTTTTTTGCAATCAAATGTTTAAACTTTAAAAAAACATACTAATGTATTGTCTCCAGCAGATTTAATGTTCACTGGGTACTGAGTCAGATTAAATATGATCTATTTTTATCTCAGTTATTAGTTATATCATGTGTCAAGTGTATTACATTATTTAAAGAAAAAAATTAATTTTATTAAAGATTATAAATTGACAAAAATAACCTCAAAATTAACTTATATTGCAGACATTGAGAATGACTGAATAAAGATAATTTTATCTTTTAAATAATGTAACATCTGTGGCAAATGACATGGTTAATGACTGAGATAAAAGTGGATCACGTTTTATTTAATTGAACACCCAATTAATATTAAATCTGCCAAAAATACTATATTAATATATTTTTCTAAAATTTAAATACTTAATTATAAAAAAAAATTTCAGATATTCAAATAGAAAAATCACACCTAATTTATAATTTTTCCTTTAGAAAATTTTAGCTGCTTTATGCGATTAAATTATAGTTAACCAGACATTTTATAATCGAAAAGAAATCCAAATTGGTGGGTGCAAGACACCGTCTTTTTTTTTTTTTTTGGAAAGTGCATGACACCCCTCCTTTTTAGTAGACAGGTTTCTAAAAAGAAAAAAAAAAAAAAAAAGTAGAAATCAAAGTCATTTCCAATGTATTGCCATTGAAATGACCTCCAACACCCCAAGATAGCAACCTTCCTACAAACGGTAAAAGAAAAGACGAAGCTAAGTCGGCACATTACAAAAAAAGGACAAAGATTTACGTAGTGCTACAAAATGACTAAAGTGCTCCTCTTTGTTTTATTTTTTTATTTTATTATTAAAAATAATTTCACAAGTTATTGATTTTTAAATTTTTATATGATAAATATTCATGTCTAATTAAATTTTAGATTCAAAATTTTTTTTACAAACTACGGTTGTTTAAATTCTTATACGATAAGTATACTAGTATGTAATTTAAGTTTTAGATTTTAAAAAAATTAATTTACAGATTACTGATGTTTAAATCTTTGCACGATGAGTTCACTAGATTTTAAAGTTTAAAAAAATTCAGAAAAAGAAAAGAAAAGAAAAAGGGCATTATGGTAATTTATTGCAACATGTATCGGTGTCCTTATAAAAAATGTACAATAGAACCGTCATTCTCTTTTTAAATCGACAATGGGAGAAATTAAACTCTAATACCCTTAGAGGTGAGTTACTACTTACCTAGCTGACTAAAAAAAATGTATATAAATTACTGGAACATTGTCTATAATTTTATAAAAATATTTTGCTGATTAATTCCATTATATCTTTATTACTGCCCACCTCTCCGTAATCTTATCAATTAATTTAAGAAAAACAAACCGTAAAACCAATGTTTCAAAAAAATTAAAATGGAATAAATGATGAATGTAATTTATTACCAAAAGGCTGCACCAGTTGGTGAGATATTACAGCAACAGGAGTCCTGCAAAACCAGCAAATCATCAGAAAGTATGTCACACTCTGTATGACAAATTAATTTGTTCAGGCCACATTGAGGGAAACCAAAACACAAACTTTATAGACAGCTTTTAACACACTCAAACCTTTGAGACAAATATTATTTTGACATGTAAATCATATGACAGATTTATCTCCTTGATGTGCATCTCTTGACCTGCATAGCAAATGCAAGGATTAAAAGCTCTTAAACAACTCTGTAAGATAGCATTCTATGTTTTCCTCTCTCTCTCACTGCTACCCATTGGGGATGAGTATGCACATTTGATGTTGATCAAATGGCCTTGGCATACATGGATGGGTTTGATAGAGTCCAAGTGCGCAAGCAGGCTTCAATGGGCCATAACTTTTAGCACAGGATGAACTGGGAGACCTACAAGATATCAAATCGAAGATAATTCAGATATCTATAACGGGTGAAACAGGCTATGCCTGTTGCACACCAACTTTGTCCTCTAATTCGACTGTTTTGGGCCTCAAATTTCCATTTAAAGTTTTAGTTCGTGTTTCGTTTATTTTTGGGATATTTTTGGTATTTTGCTTCTCTGTTTTAGGGTTTTCGTTTGTAGCCCTATTTATTTGTCTTTTTTATTTTTTATGGGACAATTTCCGTTTTTAATAATCTGAGATTATTTTATCCCAAATTGAGTGCGATTTGGATGCCTAATTCCTAGTAATTGTGCGCAATTCAATAGGTTTTAGAGGATTGTTTGGCGGTAGTCGTGCGTGATTCAACGCCTAGCAATAAATCTATCTCGTTCTTGTAAGTTTCCGCTATGTCAGAAAGTGTGAATCCCAGCCTCAGTTAAGGCTGTATATAGGTGATCTGTAAAAGTGTGGCGGGTGTCTGCTCCTCTAAAGCTCAAGAACACGTGATACGAAGATAGACACCATGAAGATGATGATGAAGACGCTTCATCATGAGCCATACCAAAGAAGAAAAGAGAACAACTGTACGTCTATATATATGGATTGCTTAGCAAACAGGCAAGGAAAAGAAATGCTGCTAAATGATTGAG
>CATIWM010404357.1:0-17412 GCA_949671775.1 Mallotus repandus | reverse complement strand
GATGTATTGTTTTATTATATTATTTTTATGTATAGGGCAAACGACATATTTCTTGCTGGGAATATATACACCTATCCTGAATGGAGATTTTTTTATATATATATTTTGGATGATTACCCCTGAAACTGAAACTCTTTTCAGAGACATGTACAGTGCAATATGCACTAATACAACATATATTTTGCATTTTAATTGTCTCTCTATGTCTTTTTCTTATTATTTTTCATTAATTTTCCATGCTTGGTATAAATTTATTTACAAAACTAAATTGCTATCCAAAATGCATCACAATTATATCTTAGAAGATTCATAACATTAAATAACTTTCATTACAAAGAAAACGGAGTGGCTAAGTACAACACTTAGCAAAATCAAGTTGCATAACTGATCATCACAGCTTTTATTACTCAGCATCCCTTACCAAGAATAAAATAGTATCTTACTAGCTAATACAAATGATTGAGTTCATTAATATAAAACCATAATTGCCTATCTACTTATAAATATATACAATAATAAAATCCAAGATGTCATAGCAACCACATATGCCAGTTTCATCCTCTTTTGGGCAATTTGAACTTGTGAATGCTCATCCATATAAGCTTTCTTCAATTTCTTAGCCCACACCAAATTTCAGTCACTTCATGATCAACAGTCACAGTGTCGATCGTCATCATTCGTAAATTCATGTTTTCCATTAGTAGTTCACCCCTTTTTTTTTTTTCAAGTCATTCAACACCTCTTTAGCCCTTTCATTCATTAGCATATCATGTCATTCAAAATAATTGCAGCCTGTATTAGAGCCACCATCCTTCTGAATTTTTCCCAACTGATTGTCACCAAAACAATCAATAAGTAGAAATTTTTAATAATTTTTGAAAACTTACTTACTCATGATAACAACAATTGTAAAATCTTTTACCAGAATTTTTTTCATTCCATGAGGTCCATCGAGAAGCCTTTAGCCTATGCCCTCTTATCATGCAATGGCAATATTTTGTTGGTTCAGGATAGACATACTCTATTAAACTACACCTAAAAGATCTTACTGTCGAAGATGATGAAGAAGCCATGCTCATATTTCAATCAAGTCTTGGTTACTCAGGATATTTCAATTTGATTGAAGCAAACTTAGGTTCTTCTCAATTTGAGGAAAAAGAAGATTTTTGTGGTTTAGGAACTTCGCGATCCCTAGGGATTTAACATTCAGTTAATAATTTTTCTATTTACTTTGTCTACATGTACAAGTTGGTTGGCCCCATATGCCACATTAGAAAAAAAAATTTATTTGCTTTGTTTGCATGTATACGTTGGTGGGCCCTGTTTACCAAACTAGCAACTTTTAACAGGTATTAAACTAACCTGTTAATGGTGTCAGTTGGAGGGGTGTTTATATGTCAATTTAGTACCGATATAGGTATATTTGAACTTCGAAAAAATGTTATAGGGTTAATTGAGATTAAGGTAAAACCATAAAAGAGTTTTTGCACCTTTTCCCTATTGTTAATGAGTTGCTAAAAAAAACTTAGATTTTTTTCTTTTTTATTTGTGCTTGTACATGTAGATTCTAACTAAAATGGAAATAAGAATGTATGAAGTAACCTATCGTTTCGAGAATACAGAGGGAGTAATAGAAATATAGATACAACCATTTTTTTAGATCAAACTTCTCTTGTACAGGTAGATGTTATAGACCAATATAAGTTTACCTTCAATAATTCCCTACCAAATGCTCTTAGATGTTATGGTATTGATCCTAACTCAAAGCAGATTCTTCCCCTATGACTTTACTCTACAACAATGGGTCAACTAATTGCAATAAGGGGCCAAATATTTCCTAGTCATTTGTTCAAAATGCCTACTAAACAGAAAAAAAAACACACAAATCCTCAGCTTCCCTCTAGTTACTATGTTCCTGAACAAAAAATGTGACTAGAGGCATGGTTTGATTTCTTGTGGATATTCACGAAAAGCATTATGTCACAAATGTCATTGATGTTTCTAATATGGTCATCAAAGAAGAAGAGGTGAAATTTTTCAAACTCCAATTCAAACTTGTATCTACATATTCTATTGATCAAGATTATAAGTGCTTGCATCAGTTTTTGGTCAACAATCTCCTATCTAGATTTGATCTTCCAATTGATATGACAAGATTTTTGAATCTCCTCCAATCCAACAACATTACAAGGTTAATTCGAATTTACATATCATGTTGTTTATTTAAACCTTTTTTATGGAGTCAAAAAATCATTTTATTTATTTGTTTGTTTTCTAACGAAAAGGAGAAATTTATATTGCATCATATTACAATAATGGCTCCTGAAGATAGGTTGTCATTTATATATGACTGTTGGGAGAGACACTTTTCTTTAGCTGGAAATAATTTGTAACATTATAGAAAGGCAATTAATAATTTAGGATCAAATTTAGGATGGACCAATGCAATCAATAATCCTAAAGTGGGTCATGTGTATGATTGTTACATTTATCATATAAACACCACAGGAGGATACAATGATCTGTCTACAAATAACTACACGGTGAATATCGGGTTGGTGAAATTCTGGCAAAATTTAGTGGTTCATTTGAGCGATAATGGACAAAATTATGTATGTATATCTATCATTCATTGTAATTTTTTTGTTTATATAATTTTGTTTATTTATACAGTTGTTGTGATTGTTTTTTCTCCGTCTTTGTAGCGTTATAAAAAATTTGAAGATCAAGAAGTTGAATTGATGATAATGTTGGTTTTTCAAGAAAAGATTGTGCAATTTCAAGAGATTTATTTGATAAAGGCATTTTATCCATTTAGGTTTGTTCAACCCATAATTCATATAACTTTATATATATATATTGATTGCTATATATATATATATATTGATTGCTCAAAAAGTTAAAGTTTTCCATTTTGTGTTATTGCGGATTGAGGTAAAGGAAAACATGATGTTTGAGTTACTGTAATTGGTGACAACTATAAAACTTTTAACTAATGAGTTGGTGCAATTAGTGAAGGGTGTTTAAATATTATTTGGTGTGTTTTGTGTTTTCTTTAGGAGACATTAGTAATTGTATTATTTTTCTTATTTGTGGAGTTTCTTTTAGACTAAATATATTAATTTATCTCCACCTATTGTGATTTGATTGTGAATTTCTATTAACATTATCAAATATTTTTCTTTAGGCACTTTCCCCTTCTTGCTTTTGCATCCCACCTAATCAAATTTTGGGTTTAAGCACTTTCCCCTTCTTGCTTTTGCATCCACATTATATTAATGGTTTCCTAACCTGCTACTTATCTTCTATATGCACATATGAAACCTAATAAGTTTTTATGATCCAGATGTCTTATGAATGCATTACCTAACTTCAATCATGTAAGTGCTACTAGTTTCTAGTTGGTTTATTTTTATCGATGTGTCTACCTAACATGCAAATGTACAATAATAAACAAAATAACGCAATATAATATGATTTAATGGGTAATTGAAGCCATAACAGTTGACCATAAAAAAAAGGAAATGCTATTTATCTTGACCTGTCAATTTGAATATCTTACAAATTCAAGGAAACAAATGGGCAAAAGGACAGTCTAGTGAAGAAAGTATAAGCACACACTGCTTGTATAATCATTGTGCCAAAGTTGAAGCAATTTGCAAATATTAAGCTAGAAATCTGTAACAATTGATTCTTTGTGTGCGCCCATACATAACATATTCAGCTTAGAATTATAGAATCTCATGACTAAAATACAACAAAATATATGTTTATGTCGAATCCAAATTTCATTTACTTCCGTTGTAATTCTTAGTCTCTCTTTCTTGTAAATAAATGACATGAAATTGGTTGCAATGAAAAATTAAATAGCTTATGATTATGATGGTTACTCACCGAACTCCTCACATATTTGCAATCTTCCAAGCAATTCTTCAAGTAGCCTTTTCTTTGTGACAATGTTTCCATGCTCAAATGCCAAACTTAAACAATACTTCGTAGTCCTGCATGCAAAATCAACAATTGATCAACTTATCTAAGTAAACAAAAGCACATAGTAATAAAAGTTTGTAGAATATGTGGAGGACAAATAAACTTACTTTTATTATATCAAAGAAACTTTAGTACAAGAGTATTTATACACACTCACACATTAATATTCTCACAAACACTCAAGACACTTTCTCACTTAACATACCCGCCACACACACTCTTTTGCACATACACTAACTCTTACATGACACACACACTCTTTTACACATACACTAACACAAACTCTTGTAAATGAGGATGGTTGTATTTATGGTGAGGGTTGGGTACTATTCCCACCTCCTCACTTACACCTCCATAAGGGAGCCTTATCTTCTCTTATCTTCCCTTATCTCCTCTTATCTTCTTGAACTCTCCACACACTACTACAACATACTAGAGTACTCCAAATAACTCTAGCTTTTTCTAGAACTATTTATTATTTGTTAACTAAAGTAATAATAATGTAAAGAAGGGTGTAGAGTTGGTGATGTATTCTTCACACTCCCCCTCAGCACCAACTCTTGTTTCTTCAATTTTTAGAACTCCATGTCCATCTTAATCATCGTATCCTATTCCCCCCACCTTGTATATTGATCCTTTTGCTCCTTGACAACTACATTGTATCATTGTGTTTGTCCCTCCATTTGCTGCTCCAAAAATTATTTCTGTATCCTTTGAAACTTTTCTCAATATATTCTTCACCCAATGTCACGTCAGTGCATTTCTCTCTTTACTTTGCCTCTTATTCTTTTTGTATTGCTTGTACTTCATTCTCTTGATCTTTCTTTTGCATCAAAGCTTCATCTCTAAATTCTTCATCATTCGAAGACCACAAAAGCTCCTTTATTACTTTGGGACTTTCATGATTCTTTTCTAGTTGCTCCCTCATACTATGCACTATCTCATTTTCTTCTTTGCATTCAACTTTTTCAACATCTTCTTTCTCTATGACCACACCTGGAGATATCTTTTCAACTTCAATTGTTTCTGAATTTCTTCCTCTAATGGTGCACTTTCAAATAAACTTAGGATTGTCATATCCCACTCTTTTTCACTTTTGTAGGATTTTTCAAGATACTCTAACATAGCATATGTTGCCAACACATCCCATTCATTCTCATTATCACATGCCTCCACGAACTCATTTGAACCATTTTTTACTTGCTCTTTAATAGCATACAATGCTTGAATGTTGAAGTCCCATTCTTCTTCACTTTAAACTTGAGGTCGTGTTGATGTCACAATATTTTCCACGGCTCTTCTGTACCAGCAATCTATAGCATAATGACCTCTCTTGCCACAAGTATAGCATTCCACATCTCATTGGTGATATCTGCTATCTTGTGTGTCTTCTTAGTTTCGATGTTATTGGGCTCCCCTTGAACATTGACTTTGGCCTTTCCACCTTTCATTTCGATCTTCCTCCGAATCAGTCTTGTAATTTCCATTAGACTTTCTAGAATTTCAATCTCTAAGATGACCTCTTCTATGTTTGCTAAATAATGCTTCTTCATTCATCTCACTCTTCAAGGAAACTCTAACCATTTTTTTAGCTAATGTCTCTTAATTGGCTAACAAATTTTCTAGCTCATTTAAGGCGGTTTAGGCCAACCTTAAACAACAATAATAAACCCTCTATATTCTAGCTTAATTCCATAAATAATAATCTTTCTCATCCTATCTTCATTAATTTTTGATGCATAATCTAATTCTGAAATATCTCAACACAAAGACTTAACTTTTGTAAAATACTGATTAATTGACATCTCCCCTTTGTTTAATAGACATTAACTCCATCTCTAAATTTTATAATCTCATCTCATTTTTCTTAGAAAATCATGAGGCTAAAATATCCCAAGCTTCTTTAGGTGTAAGAGCATACCTGATGTGTTCCAACATTTCTTCTTCGATTGATACCTTGATCACGAGCATTGCTTTCCCAGCCTTGACTTTCCACTTCTTCAAGGCATTTGCATCCGCTTTTGGAGGCGGTATACTCTCGCTTCCACCGACTACCTCCCATACATCTTAACCTTGGAGATATGACTCCAAACATGTCGACCATGTACTATAGTTGTAATTGTTCAACTTTTTTATACTGCCTACTGTGAGGTCAATCTTGTGACTTGAGACTTCTCTCAACCAAGCAAGCAACCAACTTCACAGTACCTTTCAACTGTCCATGAAATAATTACCCCTTAGGACACTTTGCTATCTCGAACTAAATAACTCTTTTAGGCCCTCAACCATCCCGCTCTAATACCACTTGTAGAATATGTGGAGAGCAAATAAACTTACTTTTATTATATCAAAAAAACTTTAGTACAAAAGTATTTGTACACACGTACACATTAATATTCTCATAAACACTCAAAGACACTTTCTCACTTTACACACCCACCAAACAAACTCTTTTGCATATACACTAACTCTCCATGACATACACTCTTTTACACGTTCACTAACACACACATGACACACACTCTTGCAAATTAGGATGGTGGTATTTATAGGTGAGGATTGGGTACTATTCCCACCTCCTCACTTGCACCTCCTCCATAAGGGAGCCTTATCTTTTCTTATCTTCTATTATCTTCCCTTATCTTCTTTTATCTTCTTGAACTCTCCACACCCTACTACAACATGCTAGAGTACTCCACACAACTCTAGTTTTTCTAGAACTATTTATTATTTGTTAACTAAAGTAATAATAAAGTAGAGAAAAGTGTAGAGTTGATGATATATTTTTCATAAAATTTGTGCCAGTTAATACACAATTTGGGATAGATCTTCAAAAAGGAAAACATGAACTTGTAGTAAAAAGTTATCGACTTGGTAATTACATAACTGTGGAATAAAACATACTCGACTTTTTGGGCCACAATCAGATCTACCTTTCTTATTCTTGATGAAAGCAGTATGCATGATTCAACAATGCATGCCCACTTCAACAAGATCCTGTCATATATGAACAAGATTTGTTGCCTTTGCCAACTCCTCCAATATGCTAGCCTTAGAGCCACAAAGTTTTAAACAGAACTTTAGTGATTCCAACACTGATGGGAGGAAGGCAAAATTATAAAAAAAATTTCACTCATTATTATATAAAAATTGGATAATTTAGTTATTTATTCATATGGGTGTAACCGAGCTTAGCCAAGTTTTGACTAGCTCAGGCTTGGTTCATTTATAATCGAGCCGAGTTCGCTATCTCACTTGGTGTTCACGAACTGTTTGCAAATTTAAACGAGGTTAAAGAAATTTTAAAAAATACAAACTATAAATTAAAATTATATATTAAAAAATTAAAAATATGATTTTATTCTTATAACATATTTTCTAAAATTCAACAAATGTCAAAAATAATTAGGAAAGGGAATAAAAAAAACAGAACTAACCAAAAAAAAAGGAAACAGACGATCAAAATAACTAGACATGTCAAGCCAGTCAGGAGTTCGCTTCTTCATCCTCATCATGTATTGTGAATTTAATTTCTGAAGAATCCTAAAGCTTGATAATTAGTTGTTTATTTGACACTGATGATGATGATGATCTTGAATTTAATTTACAATGTGTTTTATTATTTTCACAAGTGTTATATTGTATTAGATGAATTTATCGTACAATATATATTTTAATTATATATATTAATAATTTTTATATAGCTTTTATAATTATATTACTGACATTAAAATCAAATAATACACTAACATCCCAATTCAATAAAAAGAAAAACATATGGAGAATAATCTATAAATAAAAATTTGCTAGATGTTCCCCACGAGCAGCCCAAGCGGCAAAAGGTGTGAACATCCAATTTGACGAAAATTGGATTCGAACCCCTGTAGTGTTAGAAATTAACCATTTGTACTAGTTCAAAAAAATAAAAATAAAAATTTGCTAGATTACAACCCTTATAATGGCATTATTCAAAAGCCTCCAACATGTATCAAAAACGCATACCACAACAGGAGAACGGCCTATCATACAGGATTTTGTTTTGAAGATCCATTCTGTACAAAATTAGAAACGTAAAAGAAGCAATCATGAATAGCTAAAACTTCTAACAGTATAGGCCTTCACTTCATTAAACTTAATGGAAGATCTCTTACCATCATCTCCCTTTATCTAAACTTTCAATCAAAATTCACATCTTTTGCCTTGCATGCCAAATTGAAGGATACCCTCAACAATGTCTTCACTTGCATAAACGAGTGTAATGTACGCATCAAACAGAACTCCAACTTGAGTAAAATTTTAAATATCAGCAAAACTGTGGCAAAATGTGAAGGCCAATGAAGAAAATTTGACAAGGATTCTGGAGCAGTTTTCTCATATCTTGTTTACAAGAGCTCTTTATCATAAAATGCAAGAAGTTTCTTGACATGATTCTGCCAAGTAACAACATTTTCTCCACCAACATGAATCCAGTCAACAACAGTAGATGCTGGTTGTTCCCACCACTCATCAAGCTGCAGTAAGAAGTATCAAAAAGACTTGACAAATAAATTGACGATTAAAAAATTACAAAAGAAAATAAAACCTAACTAACATAATTAAGGTGTACCTAAAGTTTAACCAACAAAGCATTGCAAAGAAAAATTAGTGAAATGAACACACAGGAAAAAAAGAATGGGACACAGAGATACTAAAGGGAAATAAGCAATATCTTTCTATGTGCAAACACTGTATTGATCAACTATTGTTGTGCGACTTGACCCAGTCAGATGTCTATGCATTTTTAAGTTCCTGAACTTTAATTGGTTTTGCATGGTCATTGACAGTTTTAACATTCACATTCTTATTTATGCATGTCCCCGAACAACACAAACATGATACAGAAAAATAACATCATTCAGCAGCATTCAACTGTATTATTCATTGAAGATCACAAAAAGAACCAAGTAACAACATTTTCATCACTAACAAAAAACCAGTCAACAATAGTATATGCTAGTTGTTCCCACCACTCATCAAACTGCAGTAAAATGTATCAAAAAAACTTGATAAATATATTGACAATTAAAAATAAAAAAAGAAACTACAATCAAACTAATATAACTAAGGCACAGAGATACTAAAAGGAAATAAGCAATATCTTTCTATTTGCAAGCATTGTATTGATCAACTATTGTTGTACAATTTGATCCAGTCAGATTTTTATGTATTTTTCCTGAACTTTAATTGGTTCCACATGGTCATTGACAATTTTTAAATTAACATCCTTATTTTTGCATGTCCCCCAGCAACACAAATACGATACAGAAAGAATAACATCATTTAGCAGCATTCAATTTTATCAATCATTGAAAATTAAAAAAAAAAATTATAAGTATGCAGCAGGAAGCTCCCACCTAATCAAATTTTGGCTTTAGGCACTTCCCCCTCTTGCTCTTACATAAATGTTATATTTATTTCCTGACATGGTGCCTATCTTCTACATACACATCTGACATGGCCTAACAAGTTTCTATGATCTGGAGGTCTTATGAACACATACACCCAATTTAGATCATGTAGGTGCTACCAGTTTCCAGTTGGTTTATTTTTATGAATGTGCTATGCCTAACATGCAAATGCAGAATAACAAACAAAATAAAGCAATATAATGCAATTTAAAAGGATTGGGAGTGGATAACTGAAGCCACAACAGCTGACCACAAAACAAAGGAAATGATATTCATCTTGACCAGTCAATTTAAATATCTTACAAATTGAGGGAAACAAATGGGCAAAAGGACAGTCTAGCAAAAAAAGTAAAGAAAGCACACACTGCCTGCACAATGTTTGTGCCAAAGTTGAAGCAATTTGCAGTTAACTAGTTAAGACATTAAGTATGACGTGTAATAATCGATGCTTTATGTGTGTCCATACTCAACAAATTCAGCTTAGAATTAACAGAATCGCATGACTAGAATACAACGAAATATATGTTTATGCTCAAACAAATTTCATTTACTTCCTCTTCAACCCTTACTCTTTCTTGTAAATCAATGACATAGAACTGGTTGCAGCAAAAAATTAAATCGCATGATTATAATGGTTACTCACCAGACCCCTCACATATTCGCAATCTTCCAAGCACTTCTGTGCATTCAAAACTGCTGTTTTAAGTTCAGGCAGCCATTTCTCTGTGACAATGTTTTCATGCTCAGATGCCAAATTTAGACAATACTTTGTAGTCCTGCATGCAAAATCAATAGCTGATCAGCTTATCAATTAAACAAAAGCTCTTAGAAAATAAAGTTTGTGTCAGTTAATACACAATTTGGGATAGATCTTCAAAGTTAATATAAGGGAAAACATGAATTTGTAGCAAGCAAAAATCTACTGACTTGGTAAGTACGTAACAATAGGATAAAACGTACTTGGCATCTTGGGCCACATTTAAATCTACCTTTCATATTCTTGCTGAGAACGGTATGCATGATTCAACAATGCATGGCCACTTTCAACAAGATCTTGTCGTATGTGGACAAGATTGATTGCCTTTGCCAAGTCCTCCAATATGCTAGCCTCAGAGCCACGAAGTTTTAAACAGAACTCCAGGGACTCCAACACCGATGCTAAACCAGCATCAGAACCCTCCAGACCTGATTGTAATTGACAAACCACTCATAATGATGATGATGATGATGATGATAATAATAATAATAAAGTCATTGAGCAGGATCCACATCAGCACTCTGGTGGAAATATGACAAATGAAACTATCTTCTAAGCTCTGCAATCACACTGATTCCCTGCCGAAAATACCAAAACACACCCATGTGTCTATTATACTAAATGTAAAAGAGAACTCACCACCAGGATACTGAAGGGCAGCAGATACACGACATATAGATGGAATTGCGGATGGATCCCTAGCACCAGCTCTTGCCGTCAATAGAGCAGCATTTTTCTCAGCAGCAGCTACAGCTTCAGGTCCTGTAGATCCAGTAGAACCCATGGACTCCAAAAGTGCCTGATAAAATTTGATATAAAATTATGAAGGTTTCAAACAACCAAGAGTAATTAATGTGATACTTGAGATGAGAAACATAGAACCAACATCAACAACAATATGCATACTAGTATGTTTATGATTTGTTCACCTCTTAAACAGAAAATAAACAGTATGGATAGAACATAACAGTTTGCTCCTGACAGTAGAGTGTAACAGCAGTTTTACTGACCTGAGGAGTTGAAGGAAGCATGTACAGGCTATTATCAGGACTCTGAGAGAATGCATTAACTTCTTTATCAATAAGATCTTTGGCATTGTTCGCAATATCTGCAACAACAGTACATGCTGGAATGATAGTACTTGATGCATATTCCCTTGCAGCCAGTGGCTGTTGATTCCAAAATGCAGCTGCATCCTACAAGGAAGATAAATGAACTATATGATTAGCTAATTGCCCCAGTTGACTCAATATTTCATAGTTCATTTGGACTCAAAAGACAGTAAACTTAAAGAAATGGCAAAATACCAATTTAAGAAAGTAAAACAAAATGCAATGCATCTCTCCTGCACACATTCATAATTGTGATAAATCAACTAATGTCTAAAGACTTGAAAATTAATGTTATCAGCAAATCAAGCTTTAAGATTGTGCTACACTGCTATTTAAGTGTGATTAAATTAAAATAAAAAATAACTAAAAAAAAAAACTTAAGTGTCAGGGTCTTGATTTCATAAGTGACATTAGAATGAGGGGTGGACATAACATTGTACTCTGGCTAGATGTGGTGCACACTGGGTGCATCATGGGTCTGCTTTCTGGATGCACTTCCTGCTTTCCTAGAGTAGAAACAAAGATGCAATTCCACAAGGTGGATTGAATCAGACACCTTTGAATACTAGAGCATCCAAAATTGGAAGCTAAAGTCAGTGCATAAATGTTCTGGTGTCATGCTTGTACTCTAGGCTATAGAAGTTCTGGAAATGAAGATGCAATTTGTTCTACATGTAAGCAACTATTAATTGATCATGAGCATGTAGTTGTCCATCATCATTAAACCATACAACTTGAAAATGACGAAGCAAGCATATAATTCATAAGTTACATTTGGTTTATGACCAAAGTCAACTCAACTAGAATTATGTGTTAGACTTTGTCCCGGTATAGTTAAGGTTGGTTTCCTCTGTCCCACTCTGTCAAGAACTGCATCTATAGAAAAAGCTAATGTTGTTAACTCCTTTGATATTTTCCTTCACAACATCTACATGTAGCCCTTGTCTTGTTTGCTAGGAAAACTTGCAGGGAAATCTTGGTTTGTATTTCAATACCAGAATGACAACATTTACCAGGCTACTTAAATATTTTGCACTCCTATACCAGAATGACAACATTACGAGGCTACTTAAATATTTTGCACTCTGATAACTTGGAGAGAAATATTAGCTCATATTTCAATACCAAAATAACACCATTTACCAGGTCTCTTAAATATATCTTCACTCCTACAACTTGGAGAGAGATCTTAGTTTGTATTTCAATACCAAAATAACAATAGGTTCTTAAATATTCCAAAAAGCTCACGAACCAAAAATCTTCAAAATAAGAGTTAATGCCAGAGAAGGATGGTCCCATTATGTGTAAATAGAAATTGCATAGATATGATTTATACCATGTTAGCCTTCACTAAAGCAATATATATGCCTTCAAGTTCAGATCTGCGTGCATCAAACTCTTCAATTTTCTTCCACTTCTTTCTCAAAGAATCTTCAGCCTCTTTCCTCTCTGCACATAATTTATTCAATCGTTGGATTTCAGACATCAAGGTATTCAAGCTGGCCCTCAGTCCAGCAGCTTCCCTCTCCTTAGCCCAAACCTCCATCTGCATGAAGAAAAGGAGAGATTATACAAGTAACAACAGGATCAATAAATGCAGTTATAAAGCTCCAATTTTAGCAAAGGATATATACAGCAAATGTAGGCAGAATATAGTATATCCAGAAATGCTTGTATTATTATGTCTGTCACAGAAAGCCATGCTCCATTTAATTAAAGCTACATTAGCATCAATCATAGTTTTGACCTAGCTACACCTTCCAGGGAATTATGCTGAGCTTAGAGCATAAGGATTATCATGCTATAAATAGGGGAAGCACTTAACTAGGAAGGTTACAACAGATTTTCATGCCATAAAAGCAAAAAACCATGCCCATCTAGCCTCACTTTGCAAAATAGTTAAGAAGGCCTAGGGATGAGATTCTCAATCCTATGAAGACGTTGATTATATGTTGTTGGAGATGTTAATGAATCCTAAATCTGAAAAGTACGACAAGTTTAAGTGATATATAAGTGGTATAACTTGGACCTTAGCACAAACCAATTGGTGTGTTACATAGGTTCCACCTCATTTATGTGCAGGCCAACACTTTGAAGCTCATTCCGTTTCTGAACATGTAATATGAACATGAACAACACCTTATAACAGCCAAAAATGTCAAATGAAACACCTGCTCTGTGAGGGGAAAGCACCACTTCTTATACTAAACAATCAGGCCACAGTACTCATTAGTAGGCAAGGGCAATGAAACCATATGAAATGCACACCATTGTGAATCAAGATTCAAGATAAGGAAGAAAGTTAAAAAATGAAAAGATTAGAGCATAAAAGCAAATCATAACAACATACTAAATTGCATTCACATGTTAGGATCAGAATTACCTCAAATTGCCTAAGACTTCCCATGTTCTGTGATGTGCCTCCAACACCAAGTGAGTGCGATGAAACTACATCACCACTTCCATGCAAACGTTTTATGAGTTTTTGACATGTATCTGCAGCTTCTGCAGCTTTGTTAATTGCATCTTCAGTGGCTAAAAATTGTTGAACATGAGCTTTCTGAAAAAATTTGAAAAAAATAACAATCAACTAAACACCCTCACAAAGATAAGAGTGAGCACATTTTATTAAAATGCATCAACAAAGGCTTAAAGTAAAAATAAATAAAACATAAATTCATAACAAAGAGGCATGAGTTTGGCACTCAAAGCTATTAACTGCATTAACAATACAACTTAAAAGAGCCCAATGAAGAAACATTAGAAGACGACACAAAGCATGGTCCATTTTTACAACCAATAGAGCATTGCAGAAGCTACAATCAAGAAAGGAGGAAGACCTGACGCTCGAGAAGTTGATTTTGAGTTCCTTTAGATGGCATGTCTGTTCCAATCTTTCCATTGCCATAAAGTTGATAATTTAGTGGTGAGCTCACATCAGGAGAAGAAATATCCATTACTCTGTTGTTCTCAAACTTATATCTGATAAAGAAATTCCACATTACTAACATGATAATGGATGTTGCTAAAGTTTAAAAAAAAAAAAAAAAAGAAGCAACAGCAACATTAATTCTTAAAAACTGAGAACAATAGTAAAATGGGCATGCAAATCATTAGAATGATGCAGATCATATTTTATTATTATTGATATATGAATTTAGAATAAAAGTAATAAGATTGACACAACCCAGAGATATAAGTAGAAATTAACCCTGCACACACTTCCACACACAATGGATAATTCTGATTGACTACAGGCACACAATAGAGGTTAAATTCAGCCCCAACTTCAATTTAATTATAGAATGTACAATATATTAACAATCATGCTCACATAACAAGTATGTTGCCTGCAACTTTACTATTGCAGCACAGAGGGCAACAGCATATTTACCTAATAGTGCACCAAGGTTAAATGTCACCATTAAAATTGAAATGGAAAAAAAAAAAAGCTGTTTAATGATTGCCTTTATGGATTAATGCAAATAACTACATAAATCATCTCATAGTAGACTTATTCTAGCAAACAGACTAGTATGATGATTTTGAATAACCGAACGAATTCTGCTTTGCCTTCAAATGAATGAGTGGGTCAGCTATCTTAAACACATTTGCACCCTGAAGGATCAAGTCAAAGCAACCTACCAATCATCACAGTCTACAAGCAACAGTAAACTGTGGAAAAAGTATGACAAGTTGCCTTTTCATCAGTAAAACAGCAACTCTATAACTCTTATTAGTGATGAGCAAAAATTTGAACTTGTAAAACCCTAGTTATACAATCATTCAAAAATTGACATTCACAAATAAATGTTTTTATAAGCACCAACATGAACTGACAAGAAAAAATAACAATACCTTAAGGTTTCTGCATCAGCTCTAACATCAACTTTCTCTGTTTCTCTAGAAATGAGAGTTTTCAGCCGTAAAGTGTACGTGGCAATTGCCTGAAGTAATTGAGGAGGATTCTTCAAACAACTAACAATGGCAGTTCTAACCTCATCAGGTAATTCCCCTTCAAAATCAATGCCCAACTTGGCTGTTTCTAGTTGGGGATTCAAATGAATGCCATTTCCTTCATAAGCTGGAAAAGAGTTGCGTATTCTCTCAATCATGTAAACTGCCAGAGATTCACATGCCTTCCGGATATTTCTTTCCCTAGTGGTTTCGATAAGGATAACATCATCTGCAGATTTGGTACCTTTGACAGTTGAGTAGACAGCCTCCTTCTCACCTTTGGAATTAAAGCTGCTAGCTACTTCAACAGAATCAACACTTGACCTTTGAGCATCCCTTGCTTGGTTAACATAGTGGCACAGTCGCTTATGATATTCTGCAAATATTTTTGCAGCTTCATCACATTGCTCATCATAAGCATCCAACATCACCTGCTTATGCCTGCAGTAGCACCAAGCATACATCAATGCAAATCCAAGATATCCATAATTATATCCTTTTCAAGATGCTTTCTAATTATTTGCCGTAAACAAGATAAATAAGCAGCATTGCTAACTTCTAGTTCTCCATGGCTTCCAAAAATAAACCAGATGGAAGTTCAACAACAAGCTTCATAACAAAAAAAAAAAAAATGAGAAGATTACTTTAAATATAAAACTATGGACCCTTGCACACATCCAAGGCTCCAAGGAATACAATTTTTGCTTATCTCTGAACATCCAGACATAGGATCCAAATATGAAATGAAATAAAAAATATCATGAGTTAAATGAAAGAAAATAATTATTTTTGGACCCCAAATGAGCCATTGTGGTGTGATAAGGTGCTATCATTGTTAGTACTCAAATCTATAAAGCCCTACCAGTTGGAACCAATTTTCAACAAAATAAAATCGTACTGAGAACAAACAAATAATACCACTAAGTAGATGCTAACAAATAAATAACACCAAGTAGATGCAGTGGCATCGATACTAAATGACTTACTTCCTTGGAGAACACTTAAAGGTCATACAATTCAGGTAATTCTAATAGAAACTGAGACAGCATTAAGCCTTCAGTAAAATGTCAAAACCTCTGGATTGTTTCTCACTCAACACTGAGAAAAGTGCCTCTGGAATGTTTCGCCCTCAACACTGAGAAAAGTAAGCTTCTCATTGTGTACGAACCAAGAAAAAAAAAAGATCTAGACGGAGCAATAATAGATGCAATTCTTCAATTCCTCCCTAAATCAATAAAATGAACATCATCCAAATTTTTCATTCCTTCACGCCCCACCTTTTCAATTAACAAAAAAATATACCAACAAACAATAATTTGAACCAATAAAGCAAATTGAATGAACATGTCATCAACTGAAATTTAATTTAAAAGCCATACCTGTTCTTCGCACGCTCATCGAGCATTCTCTTCCTCTCAGCCTCCTCTCTTGAAATCTCCATCATTCTAGCCCTCAAATCCTTCCTTTGCCTCCTAACGATATTTCTCAACCTCTCAACTTCTTTCGCAGCCAATTCCCTCTCTTGTAAAGCAACCTCTCTACTCTCAGCAACAGCACTGGAACTCAAACTCTCCCCAGAAACAACCACAGCCTTTTCCTTCCTCCTCCCTGGCCCTTTACTCCTAGTACTACTACCACCCTCCTGCTTCCCCAAATTCACCAAATTGCCACCCTCACCACCACTAGCACCACCATGGACCATTATATTCTTCCTTATACTCTCAACAGTTTTCTCCGATTTCACTCTCGTCAACAAAAAACTCCAAATGGGTATCATATTCCCACGACAAACCCTTCGGATGGCATCAATTGAAGGCAATTGAGATTTATTCGATGAAGCATTGTACGGCCCTAACGGCCTGTACCCCATTTCCTTTTGCAACCACTCTAATATAGCCTCAGGCTGAGCTACAGCAACTGAGCTGGATGAACTCTGCATTGTAAACAAAAAGGCACAAACTTCTCCAATAGAGTAAAACACTAACTACCCACTGAATTGAAACATCGGTCGAAGTTGAACAACTAAAAAGCAGACCCAGGTGGGCATTTGTCTATTGAATCAAGCATTGATGTTAGAATCCAAATGGCCCCCAGAAAAAACCCTAAAATTCTGCAGAGAGACAAATAGATCTGACAATTGTGGTGGGTA
>CATIWM010404327.1:0-39390 GCA_949671775.1 Mallotus repandus | reverse complement strand
TGAAGCCTTTAGTGCTATGCTCTTTTTCTTTTCTTCCTTCTCCTCTTGCTCTTCTCCTCTTTGCTTTATTGTAAGCTCATGGGTAAGAAGCTTTCCAATAAGCACATCGGTCAAAAGAGTGGCAAGATCTTGAGCTTCCTCAATGGAAGTAACTCGAGATTCCCAATCCTTCTTAGGTAGGATTCTTAGAATCTTATTGTTTACTTCCTCTTTGGTGAAATGTTTACCAAGTTTCTTAAGGGTGGTGACAAGAGCATTGAGGTGGTTTGTTATTTCGGTGATTGATTATTGAGGCTTCATTTTGAAGAGTTCATACTCATACATGTGGAGTTTAACATTCTTGCTTCTTACTTGAACATTTTCTTCATAATAATTTTCCAAGGTTTCCCACATTTCCTTAGCCGAAGTCCAATGTTGAAGTTTGCCTCATTCTTCTCTTGACATAGAAGAGACTAGAGTGGTCATAGGCTTTTTATTTTTATGATTCCCTTCTTGTTGAATGGCATTCCAATAATCTCTTGGAATTTCAGTAATCACACCATCAATTGTAGCTTTGGGTGTTTCCCAACCTTTTCGGACAATGTCCTAAAGTTTGATGGAGTCATAATCAAGATAGAGCTCCATTTTGAACTTCCAATGAGGATAATCGCTGCCATCTAAGAGAAGAGATGTTTTCACTCCCCATGATCTTGTATTCTTACAATGAAGTTCCTAGAATTCAAGCTCTGATACCAAATAAAAATACCCTAGAGGGGGGGGGGGGGTGAATAGGGCTATTGAACAAAAATCAAAACTTAAAAACAAATAAGCAAAAATGAAAGAATGTTGAGAAAGAAGAATGATGAACACAAGTATTTAAGGAGTTCAGATTCTCAACAATCCTACGTCTCCACCTAACCTATCCCCAAGTTAGGATTTTGAATCACCATTATCTATTCCCTTAGATTGATTTTTACAACTTGAGTTTTCAAGGCTCACTCAAAAATTGATTCACAAGTGTTTTGAAGGCTTACACTAAAACCAAATTCCCAAGTGTTTTAATGGCTAAACATTTAAACTAATTCCTTTAGAATAGAACCTCACTTCCCTTTTCTTTAACCCCAGAAATAGAAGAATAAGAATTTCTATTCTAACACTCACTAAACTCTCACAAGAGTTTACTAAATACAAGAATGAATTAAAGAGAATTTTGAGCTTTAATTGAATGCTTGAGAATGTATAAATGAAAAAAAAGTTTCTTCACCTCTAAATGATCTTCAGAGGTTGTATTTATAGTTGAGCAATTCAATTATAGCTGTTGGAAACAATAATTTTGTTTTCAACAAATTCAAACTTCATTTGGATTAAATTTGGACTTTTAGCCTGCAAAAACACTAGTCCCGGTCGTGATTACACTGATCGCAGTTGGGATATTCAAAAATATATCCGTTATAGCCGTTATACACTTGTCCCAGTCGTGACTGCATTGATCCCAATCAAGATCACACTAGTTCCCGTCAGGACATTGGCTCGGGATATGTTCTGGATGAATTCTTCAATTTGATGCAATTTTGGTCCCGGTCGGGATCATGACTTTTTGACATTGAATACAATTGAATCAACCTTATCTTTCTTCATAAAAATTATAGGTATTTGTCTTATCTTTCCATAGCACCTTGAATAACTTCAATTGGACACTGTAGCTCAAGATATGGTTGAAATAATGAGAGCTACTCATATTGAAATGAAAACTGCATATGCTGAATTTAACTAAATATTTGCAGACCCAAATGAATTCAAATTTTGACAAGTAAGATCAATTTGGAAAGCTTGTGATGTCTACTTCAAATTTTAAGAGTATAACTTTCTCATTTAAAAAGTCTAAGACTTCTAAAATCTTCCTGGAATCCTGAAGGTTGATTTAGCCTAAAAGCACACTTAACTTCATTTTGATTTCCATTATAGTCCTAGCTTATACACACTTAAATAAACATATTAATTGCTCAAAATCCAGTTTGTTAAGATCAAAATCAAGATTTATTATTGCTAAGGTCAACACTAGTTTCTTGGTTTAGCAAGAAATAAGTTTTAGCTGCCTTGTCCATTATTGAAGTAGAATATATTGCAGCTAGTTGTTGTTGTTCACAAGTTTTGTGGTAAAAACAACTACTAAAGGACTATGGTATTGAACTTGATCACTTTCCTATCAAATGTGATAATACAAGTGTTATAAACCTTAGCAAAAATCCTAGTCAATATTCAAGAACAAAGCATATCATTTCTTGCGTGATCATGTGCAATTAGGTAATATTTGTCTTGAATTTGTTGATACTAATCATTAATTAGCTTATATATTCACCAATCCTCTATGTGCAGAGAAATTGAATTTAACTAAGCATGATAGATGGTTCAAGCTTAGCTTGATTGTATGTTAAATTGCTTAATTGATGGTTGGATTGTTCAATTTCACATTTCCATATGAAATCATGTTGTGCTTATTGATTGCCTAGAGTATTAAATGTTTTTCTTTTGATTTTAACTTGTTACTTTCAAAATAAGAATTTATTTATTTTCAATAAATAATTTTTTTTAATTTCTTTAGAAAATATTCCTCTTTGATTTTGAAATAATTCCTATTTTGCTAAATCAATAATTAATTATTGAATTTAAATAATTCAATTAATTATTTTAGCAAAATAATTTCTCTTCATTCATTGTTAAATGAGTATATTTCAAATTCTCATTTAATATCCCCCAAAAACTTCAATTAAATTCAAATTAAATGTGCATTAATTCATAAGGGCTTAATTGCAAGATTTTTGAAAGTTTAGGGGCTGTCAAGAATTTAGTCCCTATCGGGACCTCATTAGTCGCGCCTGGGACCTTATTCTATGTTTTAGCAAAAACAGGCAGAAAAAATCTCGGTCTAGCTCCCGATCGGGACCAAGCTCGGGACATGCAGTCTCGACCATGACAAGCGTATGTCTCGACCAAAATTTGCATCTTGACAACACTAGGATTTTGTGCACTCACACCTCTTTGACTCTCCAATCACAATCATGAACAATTTTTTAGGTTCTATTTTCATTCAAATTCAAAATTTGAATCCTTCCTAACCCTAATTCTTGTCTATAAATACTCTCATATTCTTCTCTTCATCATTCACTATTTTTTCAAATTCTTTACAAATTTCTTCAACTCTTTAGCTTTTCCCTATCATTTTTTTTTTGCTATCAAAGGCTCCTAAGAAGGCTACCAATCTTCCTTCTTCTACTTCTCAAGAAATCTCATCCACGAAACCAAGAAGAGCTCACTCTACTTTTTTTTATTCCTCTCAAGAGTTTAAGAAAAGAGTTTCTCAATCTTAAAAGAGAAACTATATGCCTACAAGATTCATGCATAAAGACACTCTTAAGAAGCTTGGATGCTGTGATGAGGTGAAAGAACTCTTAATTAGTGTTGGTTTATTTGATTATACCTTCACCCCTCTACCTTCCTATCAATCCTTAATTGTGGAATTTCTTTCTTCATTCACTCTTCATTCCGGGAAGTTTAATGAAGAAAATCCTTACTTCTCCATGTATTTTAAATTGGGAGGGAGAGATCATTTCACGACAAGCCAAGAGTTTGATTCACTCTTTGGTTTCTCTCAAAAAAGTCATGTTCAAGTTAAAGCTAATTGGCAGCCTTGGACTTTTTGGAGTGAAATTCTTGCTCCTGATGCCCCGAATTTCTCCGCCGGTCACACAAAAGCCTCATACCTCAAATCTAAAGCTCTATGGTATGTACACTGTTTACTTACTTATTCCATTAATGGTAGAGCTCTTTCAAATGAAACCTTCTCTCAAGATGACATTTTCATCCTCTATTTCATGGTACACAAATAACCTATAGCCTTAGGACGCTTTGTTTAATGGCGTTTGTGGCTAATTAGTGATAGTAACACCGATGCTATTTATGTTGGTGGAATTGTCACAAAATTAGCAAAATTCTATTAAATTGATTGACCTTTTGCACCCTACAAATCCTATTCTTCTTGATGAAACCATCATTAAAAACTCCAAACAATTCACCTCAATCAATGAAAATTGGGTTTGGAAGCATGATGTTAGTGCAAGTGAACACTTGATGCCATTTTCTAAGAAATTGATGAATTTGGAGGTCAAGAAGAAGAATAAGAGACTCAAGCTCAGCCTCAAAGGAAGAGATCAAAGCAAGAAGGTACTTCTCAAGACCCTCAAGCCTTTGGAGATGAACCATTATGGGTGGGTTAATTATTCAATTGTATGAGCTTAATGGAAGAAAATTTCAATAAACGCTTTAATCAAGTGGACTCTCGCTTTGACCAAATGGATGCAAGCATCACTCATCTTTAATATGATGTCCATTATCTCTATGAGCAACAAGGCTATTCTTGCTCATATGCACCTTTCACTCATCCTTCTTTACCTCCTTATCAAGACTAGCTTCTTTTTATGTTATTTTCTTTGTTTGCTCGTTAGTTTATGTTTGGTTTATTTTCAGTATATTTTTGGTTTCTGCTACTGAGAAAAATTTGAGTTTTATTTTTTGTGATTGTTATTATTTATTTCCTTGATTATTTGTTTTTGTGATTATTATTTATTTCCTTGATTATTTGTTTCATTACTAGTTTTATGTTAGTTAATTATCATGTGTAATCATGTTTAAATATTTGTGATGCTAAGCCTTGTTTTGCTTATTTGCATAATTTATTTTATTATCATAAATTTTGTACAAAGGGGGAGAAATAATTTTTTTTTTTCAAAAAGGAGGTGAACTTTCATTTTTTCATTGTTTTAGATCTTGGTCTTTAAAAGTGCAATATGTATTGTTTTGTGATACATTAATAAAGACCTTGATTTACTTTAATTCATAAATTTATATTTCTTATCATGACCAAAAAGGGGATAAATAAAGAAATATGTATCTTTAAATATTTTTTATCAATTTTATTTAAAAGGGGGAGATTTAAAATTTTTTTTATTCTTCATTAAATCTTATTTGCTTAAATTTCTTATTCTTAAGTTCATATTTTTTTGAGTATATGCATAAATTTAGGGGGAGTAAAACTCCTATTTAAATTGGAATTCAAATTATCACACATTTCACTTTATATTATTCTCTCAAACTCAAAATAATTTTGTCAAAATCAAAAAAGGGGAGATTGTTGACCTGAGCAATAATCAATCTTGATTTTGATCTTAACAAACTTAATTTTGAGCATTTAATATGTTTGTTTTAAGTGTGTATAAGGTAGGAATCAATTGGAAGTCAAAATAATGATGAATTATTAAAGGAAAATCACTTTGAATAGTGATCATGAGCACAATCACGCCAGGGATCAAGACTGGGATGAAATTGCTCATTTTAAGCAAAATCCAGTGCAAATCCTAGGTCTAGTGTCGACTGGGACCAAGACACTGGACCTGGACTGAAAAGCCTTCAATTTGGCAAAGAAGACAGAATAGATTCTGGGTTCGATCCCAACTGAGACCAGGGATCGGGATTGCATATCCCAACCAGGATCATGCATGTCCCGCTCGGGGATCAGGCAGCTCAACCAAGTCCAAATTGCTTTATTTTTCAATTTTCTTGGTAGTACATATCCCGAACGCCATCCCGACGAGGACCATGCCCGGGACCAGTGCAGTAATTTAAAAATAACAGATGCAAATGACTATTTTTGAATATCCCGACCGAGATCAATGTTATCACAACTCAAAAGTCCAAACAACATTCAAATGGTGTTTGAATTTGTTGGAAACGAAATTATTATTTCTAACAGCTATAATTTAATTACTCAAGTATAAATATAACCTCTGAAGATCATTTAGATGTTAAGAAACTTGTTTATTCATTATATACTTCTAAGAATTCAATTAAAGCTCTCAAAAATTCTCTTTAAATTATATTTGTATTTGATAAACTCTTGTGAGAGTTGGGTGAGTATTAGAATAGATATTCTATTTTCTGGGTTTAGAAAACGGGAAGTGAGATTTTATTCTAAAGGAATTTGTTTAAGTGTTTAGCCATTAAAACACTTGGGATTTGGTTTAAGAGTGAGCCTAGAAACTCTTGTTGTTAGGTTGAAGAGTCAACCTTAAACTATTGTGTATTCTCAATCCTGTGAATAAGATTGTGTGGGATTAAAAATCCTAACTTAGGGATAAGTTAGGTGGAGACATAAGATTGTTAAGAATCCGAACTCCTTAAATTATTATGTTCAACATTCTTCTTTCTCAACAAGAGTAGAAGATTGAAGAACAATTGCAAACATATTCAAGAGAAGAAGAATAAATAGGGGTTATATTCAAGAGAAGAAGAATAAAAAAGGGTTTTGTCCTTCTAATTATTCTTTTTACTTTATTTAGTATATTATAATGTCTGTGTTTGCAATTCTAAATTTCTCTTCTTCTTTCTTCTTGATTGCCATGAGTAGCTAAATTAGTAGTTGAGATTTTTATACCCAACTCAAGTATGTACTTAATTGGTTAAATTCATTGTCACTAAATCTATAATCCATGATTATTATTGAAATTAATGCTTTTCTAGGACCGTGCACCCTAGGAATTGAACTAGACAACAGGGAGAGATCGAGAGAATATCCTTGTTGAGGACAAAATAATAATATGTTAATTAATCAAATTGGTTGAGAGAAGGTTTGGTTGTTAATATTTCTTGAAAAACTTGCTTCACTATTGAGAATAATTAATTGCTTGAGTAGCGAGAACTAATCACTTGGGTAGCTATTGTGATCAATAAAATTATGTGAGTGCTCGAGAAAGACTTTCATATGTCTAAAGATGCTTAGGAAATGGAATAAATTCATAAGTGATAAGGAGATTAATATGACTTTTTGATAAAATTGAGCCAGCGATAAAAACCCTAACATTAATTTAATTGATAAATTTTAGAGTAATTTAATTTAATTTTCTTAGAATAGTTTAATTTTTAGCAAAAATCTCTTTCGACCGTCTAGACAAATAAACATAGAAAGTAGTCCAATAATCAACATCCACTCCCTGTGGGATCTATATTTTTACTACTTGAACAACTCTCTGAGCTTGCGGATTGTACTAATCAATTGGTAAGCCATTTCACTTCATCCTATATTGTACTTCCTCGAGTCTAAAACAAGAAGTAGCCATGAATATTTCTTTGAAAATGTTGTGCTTTATCATCTGCTATTGGAATCATTAAGAAAAGAATATTTTTAGTTCCCTTGATGTCATTTTTTTGCTATCATTGTAATTGCTTATATCCTTATCTTTTTGCTTTTACAACTTAACCATATTGAATTCATATTTTGTTTATTAGGGTTCAAAATCTAGGATATGAAAAAAGAAACTAACGTTTATCTATAAGTGGATGCAATATCACATTAAAGATTTGTCTACAAGTGGCAATTTTTTATTGAAGGAATGGAAGAGTTTATTGATGATTTTAGGATTCTGTTATGGGAAAGGCCATCAACCTACAAATTTCTAACTAGACAATTATGCAAATTGGCTAGAATCAATGGGGATCCTCAACTAAATCAATACTTGAAAGAGTTGTGTTTGCACAAAGTGATAATTTAATTATTCTATCAATGTTTAGATTTGTAGGGGAATGAACGTGTTTATCATCTTTGTGTTAAGGAGCTGATATAGGAAGAAAATGGAAGAAAGAGAAAGATGAACGAAGAAGAAAAAGAAAATGGAAGAAGAAGGAGCTGATATGGGCAGCTAATGTGACTAGTGTGGTGATTACATGGATGCCACGTGGGCAAAATTAATGCATGTATGCTTAATCTGTTAGAATTAACGTGATAAACTAACTGTTAAATTTTTAAATACTCGTAAAAATTAATTGTTACAAATTGAACATTTAAAACTTAATTGTAAAAAGATTATAACTTTTAGGTCTGCAAATATTGTTAGCCATTTTATAAAATTATAATTTTTGATTGTAAAAGCTTTTGGTGGGACTTTGTTTCGAAAATAAATATTTGTAGGACTTAAATGTGAAGACTATGTAATTCTGAGGATAAAAAATGTCGTTATTAAAAGTTGTTGCAATTTAGGACCATTTGTTATCCATATGTATTCTCCAGAATCTTTTTCATTTTTTTCTTCTCATTCTCTCTTATCCAATTCGATTTAATCCACCAAGTCTCGATATAATACATGCGCTGCGTCTCAACTACTACCACATAAGCAAGCTACCAGGATGCTATAGAGAGAGAGAGAGAGAGAGAGAGAGAGAGGCAGATAGGGGCATTGCTTGTTTTGTTGTTGTATATAGAAGGTACGAATGGGGACGGGCTCTTCAAAGGATGGAGATGGAAACTCGCATGGAGGAGAAGGACGAGAGGACGGTCTGGAGCAAGCAGGTGGTCAGCTCTATGTTTCTCTTAAAATGGAGAATTATAAGCAGAAGCGTGACCTTATCCCTCATGTCTATGGCTCTGTCCCTCTTATTGGCTCTTGGGATTCTTCTAAAGCTGTAATTCATTTTTTCCTTTCTGCTTCTTCTTCTTCTTATTCAATCAATTGATTAATTAATTCAGTGATTCACTTTTCTTTTTTTTCTTCACCTAAAAAAAAAAGCTTTCAATGGAACGGGAATCGGCTTCAATGTGGGAATTGAGCTTTGTTGTTCCTCCTAATCATGGTATGATGATTTCTTTCAAATTTCGAGTCCTTTGACAAAGTGAGTGGAAGTATGGAATGAAACGAATATTAATCCAGTGCTTCCTTTTTTGCTTTGCAATCACTTCTGCTACTTCTTAAAGCTTACTTTATGTTGCACATTTTGCTTAAACAAGCCTTAAGAACAAAGTTCGCAAGCAGTTACTTCCCAAACTGATTCGGTTGTTTACTGGGTCTTCATTCTGAAACAGCTAAACTTGTTAGAATCTACATCTAAGCAATGGCCTTTTCTATGCTTTTTTTTTCCTTTGACTTTTCGTTCAGGTTTACTTATTTTTATTTGATTGTTATAGAAACTTTGGATTTCAAGTTCCTGCTGAAGCCAAAAAACAGCAACATCCCGTGTGTGGTTGAGGATGGTCCAAACCGTCTTCTTACTGGGGGAACATTGCAGGGCGCAAGTAGGCTAGCTGTCTTCAGGAACGATGATGAGGTTTTCGAGTATAGAGTGTTTATTAAAGCAGATAGAGTTTCACCCTTCGATCTTGCTGCTAGTTGGAGAGCCTATCAACAGAATCTCCAGCCCTCAACTGTTCGTGGGATTCCGGATGTCAGTATTAATTCTGCACCCATGACCGGAGCTGAGGTGTGTTAGAGCTTATTATTATGTATTATGTTTTCCTTTTGTTGATAATTTGATATGTGTTAGGTACCATCTTTTCATTTTAAGGATACTTTGTTCAATAATATGTTTGTTCATACTCTGCTCTCAAGTAATGATGTTCGGTTATTGAATTTTCTCTTCTCTTGTTCCACTGTATCTGCGTTCTCTGCATTAAAATTAAGTCGTAACCTAATCCTCTAAATCACATTGTTTGATTTTTTTTTTATAATGATACCCCAAGTCCCTTTTCCTAGGTTATGTATTTGTGAGTCAAAGTTCATTATAGAATATTGCTTCAAAATCCATTATGAAATATTGCTTCAGTGTACTGCCTGCCCTATAACTATCGTTTAAGGTAGTGGACCTTATAGAATAATCCTG
The DNA here is from genome assembly GCA_949671775.1 of Mallotus repandus. Lineage (NCBI taxonomy): Eukaryota > Viridiplantae > Streptophyta > Magnoliopsida > Malpighiales > Euphorbiaceae > Mallotus > Mallotus repandus. The sequence goes on along the minus strand of CATIWM010404327.1, from coordinate 29,712 downwards.
TATTGGTGCATATGAAGGCACTGCATGTATCTCTGCTCTATGAAAGTAAGTTTTCAGGTGAAAATATGCTAATATGGTTTTAGAGCTTGCAATAGGATTTCCTTGTGTCCTTCCCACCTGTTAAATAGGTGTGCTTCTTACTTGTTAGGAATATTTGTATCCATTTTTCATGTAAAATATCGGGCAATGTATGCTAATTATGATTCGTAACTGAAAGGTGAGAGGAGTGTTGAAGTACTGGTATTAGTCAAGTTTATGGGTTTCAAGTCTGACCTTATGCATGCGAGGGCCTCTTCACTTAACACTTTAAGATTTCAGCCACATACTTTAACACAAAATTAGAATGGTTTTCTACTTTATTTTGATCAGATTCTACTATTTTTATCAATTCTACCTCAATTTATATACATTTATTAAATAAAAAATTTTTTGAAGCATACTTGCATGGTGCAAATGCTTATTCACTTTATGCTTCATCGATGAGCTACTTGACGATAAGTAAATTACAGCATGGGCTGCATTTGCTTTGTTTCTTTATTTCTTTCTGATCCCCCTTCCCTCTTCTCCCCCACACCAACACACACACAAAGCCCTAACATGTTACAAAGAAATTTCAAGCTAAAATATTGGGGACATTAAGATATGTAATTGATCATTTATTCAATATGATGGAATATTGAGGCATAAACTTTTTGATTTGCTGCTGTGTTTTATACACTGGAATTGTTTGTTTGGTCAATTTATCTCCCCTCATCCTCCAAAAAAAAAAAAAAAAAAAAAATAATAATAATAATAAACGAGAATAAATAAACACTTTTCCTTGTGTGGTTTTGTTACATGTTACAATGAAATTTTAGGCTAAGATATAGAGGACATTAACATACATAATTGTTCATTTATTCTGTATGGTGGAATGTTGAGGCTTAACCTTTTGCATTTTCTGCTGTGTCTTATACACTGGAATTGTTTTCTTTCATCAATTTATATAGTAGATGAGTAACTGATTTCAGTATACTGCTGTTTGATAATAAGCATACACTGAATGCAAATTTTTTTTTTTTTTTAATTCTTGCAGAATAGCTTCTCAACTAGTTTGGAGTTAGATCTTGAACATTATGTCATCCCTGCCCCATCAACTTCAGCAAACTCAGGTCTTGTATATGCAGCTAACAATGCTGAGAATCCAAGGTTTCATACTGCTGATGGACTGGGAAATGCATCACATTCTCTTAAGGATGGTGGTTTTTCTGTTGATCGACCTGCACCTATTAAGGTTTATTTCTGTACCTATCTGATAAATGTACTACATGGATTTCATTATGGGAGTGGAAATAGAGTCCACCACATAGTAAGAATAACCTATTTAATATCCTCATGTTCACTTACTCATAATTACAATCTTCCTCACTGTATAGTGGCAATTAATTATTGTAGCTTTGCATGCTTGAGCATTTCTTTCTATCATGTGCAACTGCAGGCTTAATACTGTCAAAGAATAGTAGGATCTTGTGCAGTGTTTGCATGGCTGGTAGATGCTGCAGCTTCTGTCTGTTTTATATGCTTTTCTATCTACCAATGTATTTATTTTTGCACAGGAGATGGAGGTTAGCATCCCAGATCCATCCAAGATTTATTCAGGTTCTGGGATGGTTGAATCAAAATCAGTGGGGACTTTTTCGCCATTGCAAAAGCAAGATGGTCACCGGGGACTCTTTGTAGATAGAGGGGTTGGATCTCCTAGGCTCGTAAAATCATCTAGTTCAAATGCTTTTGCTTTTGATCTCAAACTGGACACAGAAACCAAGGTTTGGAGCAAGAAATATCTCGCAGTAGTGAAGACTGTGCAAAGCTTATTTTATCTAATTTTCTGCTGCATGAGACTATTTTTATGTCAAGATTTAACTCTTATTCTTCATATTTTCAGCATTCAATGCCAGCAGCTGCTGGAGCTGTTGCTGCAGCTGCTGTAGCTGATCAGATGCTTGGACCAAAGGAGGACAGGCATTTGGCAATTGTTCTGGTAGAGTCCTACATAAACAATCATCAGTTGTCATGAAATTTGTAATTTTTGTTCTGTACCTCTATTTAGTGGTGAGATTGGTCAGGTTGGAGTCTGATGTTTGGCTTTTTAATTTTTTTTTTCTGATAAAAAATTTTCCTCTTAAGTGTTAGAGCCTTACCCAGGTTCCCAATACTTGATAGGCGGATATTGAAAATTTTATTGCTTCAGTTGGTTGATGCAAAAGTTATTTCATGCGTAATGTTGACAAAAAGATCATGTTTCTAATTCCTTCTGCATTAGGTTGGTTTACCTGCTCGAGGCAAGACCTTTACTGCTGTTAAACTTACAAGATATCTTCGCTGGTTGGGTCATGATACCAAACACTTCAATGTTGGGAAGGTCAGTTATATCATTGCCATAAATATTGTTCATGCAGCTCAGATCTCTTTGAAAAAAGTAATGAGTTTATGACCAACCATTTATTGTAACAGTATCGACGCCTCAAGCATGGAGCTAATCAGGTACTCTTAAGGAGCCTCCGATGTATGTGTTTCATTTTCATGGCTATAGAAATGAATTTGTGTTTGTTTTATAATAACCAAGAACATTATCAGACTTTTAATTTCTATGGACCTTGATTTTAGTCTTAGTGAAGTCATGCCTTGGGTTCAAAGAGGGGTGCCTGGAAAATAGAAGTAGAAACTGAAACAAGAAGGGTAGCAAGGACCAATCTCAACCCCATGGAATGCTCTTCTTTCCCATTCTCTGGTCCCTTTATTGATCCAACTAGCGAAATTCTATCTTTATTTCTGTCATTCTTTGCCTCCCCCCTTTTGAGGCATTTTTTTTTTGAAGTTCTTATGCATTACTAACACACTCTCTCTCTCTCATATTTTTTTTCTTTGGTAGTCGGGTTTATTGCACCAATGGTACCTTAACTTTGCCACATATTTCATTTTGGTACCGGATTTTTATTTTTTTTCTTTGGCCTAATTACCTAAAAGCTTTGAATTTTACGACTTTTAACAATTTTAGTATGTTCTTTCAACTTTTATTTAAAAAATTTTGAATTTTACATATTTTAACAAATTTAATACATTCTTTTAAAATTTATCAAAAAAATCACAAACTTTATAGCTTTTAACTATTTTAGTATATTCTTTTAAAATTTGTCAACAAAAAAAATATTTCAATATTAAACTATATTTGTTTAATCAATATATTAGTATATGATAAAATGTTATGTTGGTATAACACCAAACACTTTTTAATTTAAAAAGAAAGAATTTAAAGATTCAGCAAAAATTTTCTACTTAATATACTATTTTAAAATTAAAAAAATATAATATTTTAATTTGTCATAAGTTTGCAGTTGTTTATATAACGCTAAAATATTTTTTTCACCTTAAAATTGTAAACTTTACACTTTTAAATAACTTTAACATGTTTTTAGTTAAAAAATTCATTTCAATGACATATAAGTAATTCTAAATTTATAGCAAATTGAAATACTATTTTTTTTTTTAATTTTAAAATGGTATATTTTAAGAAGAAAAATTTTACTAACTCATTAAAGTCCCTTTTTTTTAATTAAAAGAAATATAGTGTCATATCAACATTAAATATTATAATATTTTATAAGATGTTAAGAAATTGATTGAGAACCTCCCACCACTTGGTTCAAGTGGTAAGGGGGGGGGGGGGAACCCATGACCCTGGAGGTCATGGGTTCAAGTCCTAGGGACAACGTGACATTTAAATGTTGAGCTACCTGCTTAGGGCTAGCTAGGTCCAGTCACGAAGTCAGCTCCATTTAGAGGTTGAGGGTTCAGATCCCCCCTCCCCCCTCACCTCTTTAGCCAAAAAAAAAAATTTACAAGTTTTAACAATTTTTTTGATAAAATATTTAAAAGAATATGTTAAAATTGTTAAAAGTTGTAAAGTTTATGATTTTTTTTTATAAATTTTAAAAGAATGTATTAAATTTGTTAAAATATGTAAAGTTCAAGATTTTTTGAATAAAAGTTGAAAGAATATGCCAAAATTGTTAAATCTCGTAAAGTTTATAATTTTTGAAGTAATTAGGCCTTTTTTCTTTTTAGTTACTGAAGTTTTATTTTTGTTTCAAGTTAAAGTACATCGAACATATCCGATCAAATCTAGCATATGTGGCAGCTGGAATAAGCATATTCTTAGTATGTTTGCCACGTAAGCATCCTATTAAGCAACCTAATCATCTTGTGGGATCTAGAAAATAATTTTTTTTTCTCATTTTCAATTTTGTTCTCCTTAGTCATTTTGTTTTTTAGAAACCACATGATGATTATGTTGTTTATTGGGATGCTTACATAATGAATATACTAAAAATATACATATTTCGGTTGCCACGTATGCTAAATTTGATCGGATATGTTCGAGGTATAGAACTTCAGTAACCGAAAAGAAAAAAATTAAAAATCTAGTATTAAAATAAAATATGTGGCAAAATTAAGGTACCATTGGTGCAACAAACTCTTGGGTAGTCTATCTTTACAATTCATAAGTTGAAGTCCAGTTTTTTTTTTTTCCTTTTTTTATATTTGGGTCCCTCTCTAGGATGCTGAAATTTGGACAGAGGGTGACAAATTGAAATCATAATAGCAAAATGTGTGCAAATAACAAGGTTGGTGTTTTGGACACCTAGAACTATGCTAGCAATTAATAGCAGAAAGTCCTTTTCTGCTATAAAAATCAAGAGCTAATATAAAAGTTCCAACATAAACACAAGTGCAGCTTGGTTGAGCTATTGTGGTATGAATTACAAAGGAAAATAGAGGTTAATTAGAAGTTCCACTTTGGTGGCTGTGATCCGTTGCTAGTTAAAACTAAAACTTTGAATGAATCCCTCCTTCAATGTGGCATTGATTCTATTAGGGATGGGCACTAGTCGGAGAAATCTAGGCATTAAAATCTCTAAAATCATACAAAGTTTTGGGAATTTCAAAAATAAAATCTCCAGTATCAATACCAAATTTACAAATCTCCAAACCAGTACCATTCTATTTTTTGGGACGGTTCTGTACGGAGATTCAGTTTTTTCGGAACGGATCGGTATGGTATGGTTTAAAACGAGTTTCAAGAATTTATGTTATACACAAATTTATATTATTGACTGAATATGTATTTATTACCAACAAATAAGTAGTAAAAGTTTGTATATGTTTATACATTTTGTATAAACATATATTTGATACATATTTTTGGTAAAATTATTGTGTATGTTTAATATATATATATATATATCTCTGTCTGTGTGTGTGTGATTATAATAATACTATTTACATCATTAATTTTAAATAATATAAATAAGATTATATTACGTAATAACAATAATAATTAATAAGTTATTAAATATAATAATAATAATAATATATTCTAATTAATAACAATGACCATTCTGTTATTTTTGGTTGTAATATTGTCACTTACTTTAATCAAAATGACGTAGACTATCTATAATATGTCTATAATGTATAATAAAAATAATAATTATAATAATATAATTTAGCTAATTAATTTTAAATAATATCAATATGATTAGATTAATAAGTTATTAAATATAATAATAATAATTATATATTTTAATTAATAACAATGACCATTCTGTTATTTTGTTTGTAATATCGTTACTTACTAATAAATAAGTTATTAAATATAATAATAATAATAATAATAATAATAATAATATATTTTAATTAATAACAATGACCATTTTGTTATTTTTGTTTGTAGTATCTTACTTACTTTAATTAAAATGACGTAGTTTTAGGCAAAACTATGTTGTTTTGGTTATCTATAATATATGTTTATATATTAATATACAATAAAAATAATAATTATAATAATATTATTCAGCTCATTGATTTTAAATAATATCAATATGATTAGATTACTTGCTAAAAATAATAATTAATAAGTTATCAAATATAATAATAAAAATAATGATAATAATAATATATTTTAATTAATAAATTATACAATGTGAAATAATATAATGTTATTTTTTTTTATTTTTTTATTTTTTTATTTTCATATTTTTTGTTTAAATTGATATATTCATTTCACATTTTTATTTGTTCTTGATAATGATAACAATTCTTTTATTTCTCATATTTTAAGTTTAAATTATGTTGTAATGGACATTTCACATTCTTATTTAGTAATTGAATTATTTGAAACTATGCAATATAAAATTTCTTATTTTCACATTTTAAGTTTATTTTGTAATATAATAGACATTTCATATCTTTTACATGTCAATTGAATAATAATAATAATAATAATAATAAAAATATTTTGTTAGTAATTTATTTATCATATTTAAACACAAAATATATTAATTTTATCATATATTATTATACATATGCTACTTAATATATACTACTGAATAATACAATAAAAAATGTATAATTAAGTTCACTACTATTATTCATATTTATATATTATTTGTTAAATTAATATTCGATACTATGTTCGGTTTTCAATTCGGTATAGTTTCGGTATGGTTCTCGGTTCGATTTTTTCTAAATATCCAGTGACGTACCAAATGAGTCATAAAATTCGGGTTGCTTTGGTTCGGGGTTAAAATTATTCAGTTCGGTATGATATTAATGTTTTTCGATTCGGTATTTTCTCCGTCTCATGCTCATCCCTAGATTCTATAAGATAGTGGATTGTTTTATGGAGAAAGATATTTTGGTTTATGGAGAAAGGCTTGATGAGGATTAGCAGTACTATTTCTGTACTAGGAATCTTAATGTTTTTATTTAATCAAACTATGTGATTCCACGTACTGTCGAGTTAAGATGCATTTTACTATTCTTATTTACTTAGTTATTCACTTTGGTACCAACTGAATTCATTGGCTTCCATTTTGTTTTCATTTCCACGCTCTTCCTTTTTTGGTCATTTTCATTATTCTTTGTTGCATTGGCCGAAATGCGTTAGGTGTGCATCAAGAGTATGAAATTGCTCTCCTAAGTCCGTATTATCTTGTTTATCCACCTTTATTTGCCTTTTTTTTTAAACATGTCCCGTTGCATAACAATTTTTAAACTCCTTTTAATAACATGTGAAGCAAACAGATAACTTTAAAAGGAGAAGCAAAGTAAGATGTGTTGGAACATTAAAGAAATCTTCTTTATGCTTTGGCATATAGCTATCTGTGTGTGTGATGTGATGTGATATTATGTGTACTTGTGGTCCGCGATGAGAATAAAGTACTGGTTTGTCATAATTTTTTGGAAATTTTTCTTGATGACTCCTATTGATGCAGTCTGCTGACTTTTTCCGAGCTGACAATCCTGAAGGCATGGAAGCACGTAATGAGGTGAATATCCATCAACTAACTATTGTTTTACAGCAAATGGTGATAGTTTTGTTCTCTCCTAAGCCTAATGTTATTTACGTCGATGGTTATATTGGGGTTAGAGTTAATATATATTTTATGCAAGTGTATCAATAAATGTTTAATAAGAAAGGATAAATGCTTAGTATTTTAAAGATTATGCTATGGAATCTGTCTCCCTATACTTACTTTTTAAAAGCTTATTTCAATTTATCATTTGAACTTTTCTTTTACCTAGTTGAACAATTGTAAGTGCCAGTTGCTTTTCAGTTTGCTTCTTGACCAATGATCTTCTTAGATTTGCTTTTGGTCTGAAACATTGAAATCTTATATCATAAAATGCCCTTAAGATGATAGCTGATAAATTATAAATATAAGACAAATAGGAGTAATAGGACAAATAGAATTAGCCTATTGATATCAAATATCACAACATTTGCAACTTGTTGCAAGTTTGTTCCAACCTTTAAAACTTGGCAAAAATGTCATTTAGCCAACTATTCGCTATTTCAGCGCAATATGCAATTTGGTTAAAAAAAAAAAAGTACACACGTGGCATCTCATGTGGTTTTATTTGAAAGTGGCTACATATGTGTCTTTTTTTTATCAATTTCGAACAAAGTGAAAATTATGTTACAACTGCAAACAATGGGTCAAATTGTAACAGTTTTTGACTTTACAGGTTGTAACAAATTCGCAAAAAGTCGGAAACCTTGTTTTTCTTTATACAATAGGCCAAAGAATTAAGGTGGTTATAGAAGCTTACATCCATCATTTACAAAATCCTAAAGGCTAATTCTTTCTCATTAATGGAACATATGAAACTTAAATAAATGCTTCATATTTATAATGGAGTCTTTCACCATAAAATTAAAATCAAATAAAATAGTATGTCCTTGATTTACCCTAAATTAATGATTTAATATGATATAATTTGATTTAAACAAATAAAAAGGTAAATATAATTTTTAACACTCCCTTTGAAGTTGTCCATTGAGTCATGATTAATTGGATAACTTGGATGACAAAGAGGAAGAAGTGAAAAGAGCCAAAATGACAATTGGCGCTTTTTTTGGAAGCAAAATGAAATGAGCCACCGAACTTAGATGCTTTAATTGGCAACAAGAGATGCAAGTAAGGGCTTCATAACCTCAAAAAAATGTCAAAATTGGCCACAATATATGGATAATGAGGCCAATATTAATTTGTAATTAAATAAACACCAATGAATTTATGATTTGCAGGAATACAATTGGATTAACCCCTTTTGTTACATTGATAATTTTTAAATACAAAAGGAATACAGAGAGGAGCATGAGGACAAAAGGAATTGTGGTGGTTGCTAATGTATCAAGAGTTAAAAAAGAGAAATAATTTAGAAACGCCATCACCTTATAATAATAATAATAATAATACTAAATACCCTTTTACTAAAATACTACCAAATACTCTTTTTCAAGCGAGAGCATAGATGTTAGTCATAACAAGAATCATACTAAATACCCTTTTACTAAAATCCTAGGAAATATTCTTATTACTTTGAATACTCTCTCTCAAGCTAGTGCACAGATGTTAGTCATACCCAAGCTTGTTACAAATATAGTGGATCCTATTTCCTACAAGAGCTTTCGTAAACAAATATGCAAGTTGATCTCTAGATCCCACATGCTTGAAAATGATTAGACGTTGTTGGACTTTCTCACATATTAAGTGGCAATCAATCTCGATGTGTTTTTTCCTCTTATGAAACACTGGATTGGAAGCAATATGCATGGCAAATAATTGTATTGGTTGAGATGTTCCTAGGTGCTGTATCTACAAGAGTTCACAAGTAACAAGAGCCTTGTTCCAATATTCAGACTTGGCACTTGATCTAGCAACGATATTTCGCTTCTTACTCTTCGAAGATACTAAATTATCTCCAACAAAAGTACAATATCGTAAAGTTGATTTTGGATCCATATGAGAACCAACCTAATCAGCATTAGAAAAACCTTCTATAGTTTAATGACGGGTTAATTGTACTGGAGGTTACCAAACTTTACACTAAATTTCATTTTGGTTTTATAACTTTAATTTGTATATTTTTTTATTACAAAATATTGATTTGAATTACACAGAGAAGTCACCCAAAATAATTCTAACTGTTTTAAATAACATTGCATACCAGAGTTACCACATAATAGTCTAACTCAACAAAAATTTCCATTTCATACTACTACACCACATTCTTAATAAGACCGTTTACCATATTTTTCCCTTTTTTACTTTTTTACGCTCAACCTTATAAAACTATGATCAACGGTCTCATGAATAAAGTGACATAGTAATGTAATATGATAATTTTTATTGAGTTGAACTATAATATGGTAACTTCAATATGCCACGTCGTATAAATTAGCTAGAGTTATTTTGGGTGACTTCATTGTGTAATCAAAATCAACATTTTGCAACAAAAAAGATACAAATTAAAATTATGGAATCAAAATGAAATTTAGTATAAAGTTTGGTAAATTTGGATACAATTTACCCCTTTAATGACTATGATTACTATACAAGAGCCCTTTCACTGGAGTAATATACTAATATGCAACAAGATATCCCAATGAGAAGTTCCTGAAGAAGACATGAATTGACTAAGACACGATAAATGTGATATTTGGATGTGTTATATTAGACTTGAAGAAGGATGCATCAGCAGAAATCGTATAATGACCTAGTTTAGGAGAATAACACTAATAACCCTTTTGTGATTGAGAATAACCTAAGGAAACACATTTCATAGACTCTGGATCAAGTTTAGTGACCTATGGATGAACATCTTGAACAAATACAATTATACAACTAGAAGTATGAGGCTGAAGAGGAAACAAAGATTTAGATGAAAAGAATATGGTAAGGTATTTTGCCATCAAGGACATAGGAGGGCATTCTATTTATCAAATAACATGCAATAGGTACTGCATCGGCCCAAAATACTTTAGGTACGAACATGTGAAAAAGCAAAGCACGAGCTACCTCTATTAAATGACTTTTCTTTCGTGCTGCCGTTCCATTTTGTTGGGGGTGTCACAATGTAGAGTATTGATGAAGGATCCCATTTTGGGTTAAATTTGGGATGAATGAAAAAAAAAGATATTCTCTTGCATTATCACTCCGTAATGTATGAATTGATGAGTTAAATTGTGTTTTTAATTTGACACAAAAGCCACAAAATATAGAAAACAATTCAGAATAATTTTTCATTAAATATAACTAAGTAACTCTTTAAATAATTGTCCATAAAAGTAACAAAATGGCAAAAACCTGATTTAGATGCAATAGGAACATGGACCTCAAACATCAGAATGAACTAATTCAAAAAGACTTGCAACTTGTTTATTGACTAGGATAACATGACATTCGATAATGCTTAGCAAGTTGACATCACTCACATTCTAATGTAAACAAAGATCTTAGACTAGGAAACAACTTCTAAAAAGAAACTGACAATGAATGGCCCAAGCGACAATGAATTTGAAGTGGAGAGATGACACAAGTGCAAGCAAGAACTTGTGGCACAACTTCATGCACTTAATCTAGCACATATAATCCACCATACTTGCCCCCTATCAATAATCTGCTTCATCCTAATATCCTGAGACAAACAATTAGTGGGAAAAAAATGGGACACTACAATTATGGAAATGAGTAATTTCATCAACAAACGATAGATTAAAAGGAAATGCGGGTAAATACAAGGGAAAGAAGAGGGATAAATCAGAAGTAGGTGTGGCAATTCCACTTTTACCTGTGATCCATTTGCCAAGGTTACATTAAACAAGTTAGGACTGTAATTAGAAAGGATACCTATATTTCTAGTCATATGATCTATAGCACCTGAATCAATGATCTAGTTGTGAGAGGTGATGGAAAAACAAACAATTGGATTGCTTGTTTGAGCCAAAGTAGTAGTGGAGGAAGAGGAAATGAGGCGGTGCATTGCTTGAAATTGAACACTTATTAGCTATAATAGTTTCTGTGGTTACCTCTGGAGTTGGCAAAATGCCTTCATGGGATACTGCATGTGCAAATATTTGTGTCTATTATTGGGGAGGCTTCCCATAGACTTTCCAACACATATATATATATATATTTTTGTCTCCAATCTCACCAATTAAAGCATATTCTGGGAAAGTGTTTGTACCTTCTCTACCACCACCTCTCCAGTTGTTTACCTTCTCTTGTACTATCAAATCTGTAGCTAGAACTTATGAAGGTAGCAGACTCGTTTGGTAGAATTTCTCATGAGGACTCCTTTGATGCTTGAAGAAGTGAGACACAAATATCACTTAAAGAAGTTGGTTCAAAATTGGTTAGAATTTATGTATGGGCAGTGTCATAATCAAGTTTCAACTCAGTAAGAAAACACATGACAACCATTTGTGCCGTTGTGCCTACATCTCCTCCATGTCACTTGTAATAGGATGCAAACTCTTAACCTTCTCAAACACATATTTAATTACTGAATTAATGCATCTTTTTTTCAAGCGATATGAATTCTATAGGACCTTGTAAGTGTGGAACAAATTCTGCTTGCTAGCGTTGTGGAACTCCAAATAATCCCATAACTCCTTCATAGTTGTGCAGTGAAATGTGACATCATCTATGGACTATTCTAGCATGTTTTTTTATCTGATTAAACAATTTGCCATCCACTTTCATCCACTGCTTCTGTGCTTTTTGGTCAAATGATAGAGGTGGATTATTAGTTAGATGATACTCCATGTCAATGCTCACCGTATACCTCCAAACAGTTCTTTTCCATTGAGCATAATTTTTTTTTCCATTTGTTAACAAGTTCACAGGCCTCAAGAGTGTTGGTTCACGCATACACATGTGGATTTATAAATGGAGTTGAGCCCATATAACACAAAATCAATTGCTTGTGTTAAGGTCCAATATACACCACTTATAAGTCACTTTATTGCTTTGCACTTTTCTAGCGTAGGATATATTCTGGAACACCATTTAATTTTCTAATAATGATCTTTCATCTAAATGGAGTCTTACAGAATCAAAGTTAAAATGAAATTAACTGGTATATTCTTAATCTACTCCATATCTCGGAATATATAATTCTAATCAATGGATTAATTTGATCTAAATCAAAAGTAAGCATACTTGGAGAGAGAATCTCAAATCTATAGGATCTGACTTTTTTGGTTCGGCATTTTGGCTTATAGTCAGGTGTAAAATCTGGATATGAACAGTGAGTACAGTATGCTTAATGCTAACCTGTGTTAAAGCACTTAATCACATGAAGACTTAATTTTCTATTGTCAAATTTCTGTTCTTCTGTATTTATTTTTTTTCTTAGATGATTGGGCAACACAATATTAACGTTTTCCTTTGTACATAGTTTTAATGTGTCAAATGCTACTAGGTAGCAGCACTGGCAATGGATGATATGATTGCCTGGATGCAAGAAGGTGGCCAGGTATGTTATTCTGTTTCAAGTATTCTGCTGTTCCCATGGCATGTGGAATTGCCATCTGCCTAAACTCTTATTTTATTTGTTGCAGGTAGGAATATTTGATGCCACAAACAGTAACAGGAAAAGAAGGAATATGCTTATGAAAATGGCTGAAGGAAAGTGCAAGGTATTAGGATCATAGTACGATAGCAGCCATAAATCTCACCAATATGAACCTTTGAAATTATTGATTGATGCATGTCTTTTTGGAGTTTGTATTTTAATGTCTTTCTCCTAGAGGTGGTATAGTATTTCAGTGGCAACATATAACATGTAAGTAAATAAAGTTCATCTCTAGTGTCTATATGCTATCTTATCTTGCTAGGAATTTTCTGACTGTTTTATTCTTTGTTAGAAAACTTAGCTGCGTATTTATATTGTAGCAAATCTCATTGAGAACATTTTCCTCGTAAAGAAATCAAATTTTACTTCTGGAATCTGAGCAAGATAATTAAAGATGAGTCATTTTAAGTTTTTCTAATGCATTTTTTTCCCCACTGCAGATCATCTTTTTGGAAACAATATGCAATGATGAACACATTATTGAAAGAAACATACGCCTGAAAATCCAACAAAGCCCTGACTATGCAGAGGAGTATGGTTTCTATCTAAAGCTGTTTTCCTTTGATCTCAAGTGTTTGCTGTATTTAGTGTCTCGTGTAATTATGCAGGCCAGATTTTGAAGCTGGATGTCGAGATTTCAAAAATCGACTCATCAATTATGAGAAAGTAGCCTCATGTGGTCTTAGTTATTGCTCCTATAAGCGTTGATTATTAATAATTCTCTATTCTGCATTAAAATTTTACAATTTTGCTTCTGTTACAAGGTTTATGAGCCTGTGGAGGAAGGTTCCTATATCAAAATGATTGACATGGTCAGTGGACATGGTGGGCAAATACAAGTATGTTTGCTATTCACTCTTCCTTTTTGATCTTATTTCTAGGTTTATATATTGGGAAAAGAAAATTTACTTTAGGAAGTAAACTATTAGTTGCTTCGGTGCATGAAACTAGAATGATAAAAGAAAGCATTTTGAAATTAACAATTTATTTTAAATCAACAAAATTGGTGTAAATGCATGAACATGTTACAAAGTGTTGAGTATAAATTCAATCCTGAAGCACGTTTGATTTTAGTGGGTAAATTGCACAGGAGGTTATCAAACTTTACACTAAATTTCATTTTGGTTCTATAACTTTAATTTGTATCTTTTTTGTTATAAAGCATTAAATTTAATTGCACAGAAAAGTCACCCAAAATAATTCCGGCTAATTTAGGTGATGTGGCATACCAAAGTCACATCATAGTCCAACTTAACAAAAATTGTCAGGTCATATTGCCAATGCTACTTTCTTCATAAGACTATTGTCCATAATTATACTTTACTTTTTTATTTTTTTACACTCAACCTTATAAAATTATGATAAACAATCTCATGAAGGTCACGTGGTAGTGTGACATGATAATTTTTATTGAGTTAGACTATGATGTGGCAACTTCAATGTGCCACGTCATATTAATTAGTCGGAATTATTTTGAATGACTTCTCTATGAAATTAAAATCAATGTTTTGTAACAAAAAAGATACAAACTAAAATTATGGAACCAAAATGGAATTTAGCATAAAGTTTGATAATCTCTGATACAATTTACCCTAATTTTAGTAGATAAGCCACTTCTGGATCTGAATCTGAAAACCTTTCTTTTCTTCTTTTATTGTGCACAGATATATATGTGATAAAATAATGACTCTAATCTCGGAATTGACATCCATGGGGCACAACATGATGTTAGCATGGTGTTAGAAAGTCTGTGGGTCCACACACGTGGACACATGAATGGGCTTGAACCTATCTAACAAAAAACCAATTGGTTTGTGTTAAGGTTCAATTTACAACACTTATGAGTCACTTGATTTCTTTATATTTTTTGAATATGGGATATATCTATATTCACCAACAATCTAAATAGAGTTATAATTTGTTATAATTATGATAAATTTTTATTTGACCACACATTGCACTTTCAATATTGTTTTTTTATCTTAATACCTTCTCTCTTCTCAAAAAAATTTTATGTACCAATTTTTTAAATGATCATCATAATTAATCGTTAGATAATAGAAAACTAGTTAATTTAATTTTAGTTACTTTTATTAAATGTGAATACAATTTTAAAAGTATACTATCTATATGGTTTATGTTAAGTAAATAGAAGTTAACCTATTTAAACAATCTAATTAAAATAGGAAATATGGTTTAAATTAAATTAGAATTAATAATTTAATTATTAAAAGTTAGAAAATGATTAAATTGCCCAATTCTGTGTATAATGTTTTAGAATTATGATCATAATTAATTGTTTGATAAAATTTTAATTAATTTATTTTAGTTGATATGAACCATTTGTAACTTTCAGCTTTATTTTGCACCTTTTCTTTTATGTCTCATATGTCTTTTATGTTTAGGCCTACATCAATAGGGCCTTCTTGTGCACACACACTCACATGCACACATACTCACCCACATACACACACATGCATGCACACATACACTCGCACACGAGCACACACACATACATGTGCTGTTTGGTTTAAATTTGTGCTCTTCGCTTTCTGAATAGTACTGAATAAAATTTTATTTTGCTAAAAACATAAGTATTAATTGGAAAGCATTCTAAATCACTTTGGAGCTGTGTAGGTGTGTATAGTTTTTTGTATGCTTGATTTGTGTGTTTGTGTTTGCATGTGTGGTATTATTAGACCATTTGGATAGAGGTGCCTGTGTTTTCCACAATAAACTTTTCCTTGCTTTTCTGTGCTGTAGGATAGTTTTTGGTTTTTTTTTTGCAGTTTTGTTAGTCCTATGCTTTTTGCTTGCAGAGGAAGTTTTTTGGCACTATTTATTATGATTGGAGGGCTCTGCTCTTTTAGGCCCCTTTTTTAGTGTTGCCTACAATTTACTTTTGTTTACATTAGTAAGATATTTTATTTGTAATCCGTTTCCATGATGTTATTATCTCTTTCACACTTGATAATCTTTTTCTTATCTATGAAAAGGGAAAAACCTTTGCGTGATTTTTCACTTTTAATTGAATCCTCTTCCCTGTTTACCATCTATCTTCTCTCGTCTCCTATCTTATCATGTTTTTATAATGATATTATCAACCAAACTTCCACGCCCATGGTTGGATTTTTTGTTTCTATGAAGTCACTAATATGTAATTTATCCAATTACTCTAGCATGAAATTTAGTTTTGTGTCTGTTCAGACCATCTTTTTATGATTCAGGTAAACAATATCAGTGGCTACCTTCCTGGAAGAATTGTGTTTTTCTTGGTACGTCATGCTGTCAACTTTTCTAGATTGGCTGTTCCTTACCATATAGGCTCTTAAGGCATATCTCCTTTTTCATTCCCTAAATTATGCAGCACTGTTAATATGATTGCTGGCTCTGATTAAGACCAGTTTGTGAAGTATCTTATGTTTCAAGTTTCTTGAATGAGAAAAAAATTCTATGGAGACATTATTTGTTTTATTTTTTCATGCTAAAGGTGGTCCTTACATCTTTTGTTGGACAATTGTTCTTTAATCTCTACTTTCTGAGAAACAGGGATTTTTCTTTTTGATACGTCAAATAGATGCTACTTAATCTCTCCTTTTCTGCTTCTGTTTATTTGAGTTTTGAGAAAGAGCAAGAACTTTGTATGAATTTGCTGCAGGTGAATACACATCTCACACCCCGTCCAATATTACTTACTAGGCATGGAGAAAGTCGTGATAACGTCAGAGGTAGAATTGGCGGTGACACTGTTTTGAGGTATTGGGTCATAGGATACTGCATACCTGTTCAATTCATACACAGTATATTTTATAAGTTTTTGTATTAAAATGGAATCGTGCTTATATTGATTTGATCATTAATCTTATGGTGGCTGGCATTACTGATCTCATCTAATATCAAACTCCATCCTTATGATGCAATAAAATGTTCTGGAAAGTGTAGTTGTGGGATAGTTTTGGCTGCTATTACATTTGCCTTTCTTGCTTTGGGTTTTACTAGTTTTTCATCAGGTCCATTCTCAAGATTTTCACATAACCTTTGAAGGTGATCTTTCCTCAGACACAAGGAGTTGATGTTGAAGTTAATTATATTAACATGAAAATCTCCTTGTAAAATGAAATACAGGACTAGTTAAAAAAAAAAGTGTAGGACACAAGCCTAGTATATTGGTTTTGCATAAGAGTATCTGTAGATTTATTTTAGAGCAGAGTTGTAGCAAAAGTTACGAGTGGTGAAATATTTATTGATATGAAAAGCATGGGGCTGGAATTGGTAATTTGATCAATTTTATTAGCAACAATAGAAGCACCATACTACTAATTAAAAAAATATATAAATAAGTGATATGGGGAATGTTGTTTTCATTGCCTTCTCTAAAATAAAGGCACATATGATATCTGCAATCCCAAATAAGTTCTAGACATAGATTTGGCATTTCCTCATCAAATGGCTGCATAATACTTTTAATTTTGTGCTTGGCAGCCCAGGACCAGAACTTTAAATGTCTTGACAGGGTTAATTGTAATTTCATGCAGTCACCTTTATTTTCCAACTACATTCGATTATGAAATTCTTTAACTTTCTTTTACTTTTGTTGACATGACTGCATTCTGATTTATTATATTATTTTTGTGTTTTAAAATTACTTACTAGTGACCATATTATATGGTAACTTGTTTCCACAGTGATACAGGAGAAATCTATGCGAAGAAACTCGCCAACTTTGTTGAAAAAAGACTGAAATCTGAGAAGGCTGCCTCTGTAAGTTTTTTTAAAGGGATGATTAACCTTATTCATTATTCAATATCACGATATATAAACAAGTAAAATGAGAATTTTTTGCCGTTAAGTATACCTGCAGTCCATGTTTATTGTTTAGAATTACTGTTGGCGGCTGAAATATTAACGGCTGAAAATTTAGCAGCTGGGTGACTTTAGTGCATAATATTTAATAGCCGAGCAATATTTATTCTGAAAAATCAAGATTTGAATTGTAACATTGTTGATAAGTTCTGAAATTCAGGACTATTAAAGAGTTAGAAATTTAATTATATCAGTAGTGGTAACTACAATAATAGTATTCAGTCCTTACATGGGTTATCAAACCTCCCCTTTGTTAATGATCTTATTGGTCTTGTGGTGTGTAATAAATTTGCATTTGTGAGTGTGGAAGCTTTTTGGTATCGTTGTTGTCTCTACTTAAAGCTCACTGGATCGAGTTTTTTTAAACTGTAAATACCATGCAGATTTGTGAATTGGTCTTATCCTTAGATACAAAAAAAGTCTACTAGATTTTGTCTGTTTTCATGCTTAATTTATCAAAATTGATATGTTGTCTTGCTGATTTCTAGTTACAATTTTCTGAATCCTTGCATCAATTAATGATATTCCTCACAGAGGCGCCGCGCCCATCAATTTAATGATTTGATTTTGAAATCTGCTTCATCATCTGCTCATTATTTATGGACGAACTATAAATGTCTCTTATTTTGACGTAAAGAGAATGGATGTTCATTGATCTTGATTCTTCTATTCCTTTTGCATTTTCAGTCTTTTTTTTTTATTGTTTTTCATATGATGTAGATTTGGACTAGCACACTGCAGAGAACAATTATTACAGCAAGTCCAATGGTTGGATTTCCCAAGGTTAGAATGGAATTTAATTATGTCAGTTGCCTGAAACAAGTAGAGACTTAATATGAGAAAATTGATAGTTCATGACATTCTTAACAGATTCAGTGGCGAGCCCTGGACGAGATAAATGCTGGAGTATGTGATGGAATGACATATGAAGAGATCAAGAAGAACATGCCTGAGGAATACGAGTACGAGCCATCTCTTGTCTGAAAAATTGGTTTTTTTTTTTTTTCCATGTGACGAAATACACTTGGATGGCTTTACTATTGTAGGCTGCTGTTTTTACTTAAGAACAAGCATTTTCATTCATAACATTTCTCTGTGCTTTTCACATTTGATGTTCCCTTGATGTGTGCCTTTTAGCAGGGCACGTAAGAAGGACAAGCTGAGGTACCGTTATCCACGTGGGGAATCTTATCTGGATGTCATCCAAAGGTATAATATTAGAACCTCAAGAACACCCTAGTAATATTTGGTTTCCAGCTTGTTGTAAATAAGAGATTTCCATTCTAATGCAGGCTAGAGCCTGTAATTATTGAACTTGAAAGACAACGAGCTCCAGTTGTAGTGATCTCTCATCAGGTTAAGCATGGACTTGTGCTTTCAGCAATACGTGCTGTTTTTTTTTTTTTAAAAAAATGTTAACCTTGAAAAACCTTGCCCCCTTTGTCTTTTTTCACTTCTTTTTCATGCAGGCGGTGTTAAGAGCATTATATGCATACTTCGCCGATAGGCCTTTGAAAGAAATACCGCATATTGAGGTGAGTCGTGCCTAATTAAGAATCAGCAGAGAGAATAGGTGTATTTTCTGTGTTGGTAACAGCAACAAATGGGTTATATTACATGGTTAACAAAAAACCAGGCACCTTGTCAATCTTCGTGGCATGTCCTGATTAAGTGACGTGGGTATACCTTAATGGTGAAATTTGCTGCTTAAATATGTTATATTTAATCTTTTTGTTATGGTCTAAAGTTACTTTCTGATGAAAAGGATCGTTTGTTTTCAGGTGCCACTTCATACCATAATAGAGATACAAATGGGAGTTACAGGTGTCCAAGAGAAAAGATACAAACTCATGGACTGACATGTAGAAAGTTCAATATAACCCAAAACTTGAAAGCAAATTTTTTTCCTTTCAATTTCCATTCACCAGAGAGATGCAACAAATGCGTCACATTTGTATCAACAAATCACAAAATCCAATGTAAAATTCATCTGCCAACCATAAGGATGAGAACAACATTCAGTTGCATATATTAAGAGAGTTTATGCATATATAATATAATGTTTCCTTCTCATTATTTATGCATAGAAATGTAAATCGTTGAGATATTTGTGATGGATGTTGAAAACGTTAGAGAAGAAAAAATTATTTATCTTCTATTTTGGTTGTTTGCAAATGTTTATTACCTTGATCTAAAGAATTTTAAATTCAAACTATTACCTAAGAGAGTGGATAAGTAGAAAGGGAATTCTTCCAGCTTAATCAGTGGTTTTGGGTTCAAGTACTGGGTATGTAATTATTTTAAAACTCTTAAGGTAGATTTTTGCCGGTTTTCGGGGTCCTTCTCGGGTCGAATCCAAATTAGTTGGATCTAACGAAATATTAGATATTGGGTGGTCTGTGCAAAAAAAAAAAAAAAAAAAAAAAAAATAATCAAAACTCGGATCGTACGGGATACTGGATATTGGATAGTTTGTACCAAAAAAAAAAATCAAACTATTCTACTATATCATCCTCTTAAGATGAAATTTTCCATCCAAAATCAATTTTATTAGAGTGTGTTTAGAAGAAAATATTTGATTTGAAATTTGAAATTTGAAATTTGAAATATTAAATATTAAATATTTGATTAAAATTTCAAATAATTTGTAGTTATATGTTATTTTCAATCCTTATAAAATGGGTTTATAAATTGATTGTAAATTTATTTTAAATCCTCTTGGATGCAAATCTATGTAGTTATCAAACAAGAAATTTAATTAAAATCCAAATCTATACTTAATTCACTTGCATCCAAACATAGCATTAATGTATTTTTGTGGTTTAATATTAATTTTTACACCTTGTGTTTTTAAGGTTCACGTAGCTTTACAGTTTGAGTTTTCAACACAAGGGTTTAACACAAATTTAAGTTGATTGCTCCTCACAACCTCTTTTTGACTTAAGAAATTGTAAAAGGAAAGATCCTATCAACTAGCATTCATTCAAATTTCACATGGGTTGTATTTTCAAAATTTTAAAAAATTAAGAAATTACAAAGAGAATAATACTTTCATTATCACAATAAATTTGCTCAACTACTTCATCCAAGCCCCTAAATATAGTTCCAAGAGATGTTTATAAGGTAAGGACTCAAAACTAACTATTACAGATAAAATCTAGCTGCCTTAAATTTATGCTTCTTCATTTAATGCTCAAAATAGCTTTTCCAGTAGAAGGCATGCTCACGATTGTAAGGGTATTGCTGAAGGTTGTGATACTTGGAAAATTAGTCATTGTGAGTCTGAAGTAGCGGTTGGATTGAAGTAATGGAATCGTGAGCTTCCTCATGGTTGTGACTTAGTTTGTGAGGAGGCATGTGTCAAAATGATCGGTAGCTTATTTGATGGCCACAATCTTTGGATACTTGCTCTCAGTTGTGACATGGCTCGTGAGGAGTTCTATGACTTAATGAACCTTGTTCTTTGAATCCTATATTGTGAGGACCTCAGCCATGATTATGACAGAGCTCGTGAGGAGGCTTGTCTTCATTTGGACTTAGACCATTTTTTTAAGGCTTGCTCGTGAGGGTTCACTAACAATCATGACCACTGTCATGAGGAGGGATGTTTCCTTTAATCAACTTGAGTTTCTTAAGTTGTTTTGATCACTTGAAGCTCATAGGCATGCTCACGATCGTGATGTCACTCATGAGCATCTTTAATTAAGTCTTTTGGCTACATTTTCATGTTCCAAACTTCATCGAATGAGCATGGTTTTGATCCTATCTTAGAGGCACACTTGAATACACATATTAGTACTTTAAAATTGATTGTTAAAGTTAAAACCAAAGATAATTAGAGATTGATCATATAAATGGTCGATAGTCCCCCCCGTTTTAACTCTAATAAACAATTTTGAATGATGAATGAAAATCTTTAAATGTATGTAAGTGAATTTGATGGATATACTCCCCCTCAACATTTAATCATTTAATTCAATTGAGATACAAATTTCGAATGATTCAAACACCTCCCCTTTTAGTAAAGTCTGAAAGTGCCCTAAAGAGAGAAGGGAGGGGGGGAATAGGGCTATCGAATAAAAAATATAAATTAAAAGGATTGAGGAAGAAATAAGAGAAAGTTTAGAAGGAAGAATGATGAACACAAGAATTTAAGGAGTTTAGATTCTCAATGATCTCTGCCTAACTTATCCCCAAGTTATGATTTTGGATCACCTCAATCTATTTCCTTAGACTGATTTTTACAACTTGAGTTTTAGGCTCAACTTAAACCATACAACTTTGAGTTTTCAAGGCTCACTCAAAAACTGATTCACAAGTGTTTTCAAGGCTCATACTAAAACCGAATTCCCAGGTATTTTAATGGCTAAACTTAAACCAATTCCTTTAGAATAGAACCTCACTTCCCGTTTTCTTAATCCTAGAAAATAGAAGAATAAGAATTTTTATTCTAACACTTGCCAACTCTCTCAAGAGTTATACAAAAAAAAAAAAAAGAATATGAAAGAGTTTTGAGAGCTTAATTGAATGCTTGAGAATGTATAATGAATAAACAAGTTTCTTAACATCTAAATGATCTTCAGAGACTGTATTTACACTTGAGCAACTCAATTATAGTTGTTGGAAGCAATAATTTGTTTCCAACAAATGCAAACACCATTTGAATGTAATTTGGACTGTTGAGTTGTAATAACTATACTCCCAGTCGGGATTTCATCAATCTTGGTCAGGACAGACATTAAATAGCCGTTATGTTTGAAATCCTGCACTGGTCCCAGGCATTGTCCTGGTCGGGACTAGGATCAGGATTTGTACTGTAAAAAAAAATGAATTTTTGTAGAAGTTAGTCGTAGTCGAGCAACTTGATCCTGGGTGGGACTGATTGGTCCTGATCTGGGTCCCAATCGGAATCGGACCTAGGATTTGTTATGGAAATTGCCTAATTTTAGCAAATTTCTTCCATTCTTGATCCCGGTCGTGACCATGCTCCAGATCATTGTTCAGAGTAATTTTTCTTTGATATTTCTTCACCATTTTGACTTCCAAATGAGTCCTAACACACACTTGAAACAAACATATTAAATGCTCAAATTAAGATTGATTATTACTAAGGTCAATAATCTCCCCCTTTTTGATTTTGACAAACTTATTTTGATTTTGAGAAAATAATATAAGGTGAAGTGTGTGTTGATTTGAATTCTATTTAAGTATTTAATTTTTACGCCCCCTAAATTTATGGATATCATAAAAATAATAATTTTAAGGAGTAAAGAATTTAATTAATGAAGAATATCAAAGATAATAAATGATAATGAAAGAATGAAATTAAATAATTAAATGATATCAATATATATATATATATATATATATATATTTCTTTATTTCTCCCCCTTTGGACATGGTAAGAAATATAAATTTAAAATTTAAACAAATTAAAGTAAAAACAAGGTCTTCTTTAATGCATCACAAATATAGTACATATAGCACTATAAAAGATCAAAAACTAAAACAATGAAAACATAAAAAAAAAATATATTTAAAGTTCCTCTCCCTTTGTAATACAAAAAAATTTTAATTCTCCCCCTTTGTAAAACAAAAATTTAAATATTAAGAACCTAAATATATTAAAAACAAGGTTTAACACCACAAATATTAAAACATGATAACATGATCATTAAAAAACACAAAACTAGCCACACTTACAATGCATATAATAAATATAAAGCTAAGCATAAAAAAAATTTTAAGCATAAGCATCATAAAAAATATCAGCCAAAAATAATAAACAAACCCTAATATTTCTCTCCCTTTGTCAAAATGTAAAAAGAAATAAATAAACTTGCATCAATAAAAATAAAATTGCATTAATAAAAGGATAGAGTTACAATGATATTAAAAATATCAATTGTAAACAAGACACAAACTAGTAGCCCTTTGCTCGAAAACCTTAGGGAAACATAAAATAAACTAAACATAAACTGACACAAACTAAACATAAACACATAAACTAACAGCTCAAGGTTCAGAAACCAAAAATATACTTAACATAAACCAAATAGAAACTGACAAAAATTAAACAAAAACACATAAAAAAAAGCTAGTCTTGTGGAGGAGGTTGAGGAGGATGAGAGAAGGGTGCATATGAGCATTAATAGCATTGTTGCTTATAGAGGTAGTGGATATCATGTTGAAGATGAGCTATGCTTGCATCCACTTGATCAAAGCGAGTGTTAAAATTTGTTTCCATTAAGCTCATGTGTTCAAATAGTTGCCCAACCCATTAAGGTTCATCTCCAAATGCTTGAGCTCCTTGGGAAGTACCTTCTTGCCTTGATCTTTTCCTTTGAGGGTGAGATTGAGTATCTTGCTCTTCTTTTTGCCCTTCAAATTCGTCAGTCTCTTGGAAAATTGCATCCATGTGCTCAACTTCACCCACATCATGCTTCCAAACCCAAATTTCATTGATAAAGGTGAATTGTTTGGAATTTTTATTGAAGGTTTCATCAAGAAGAATGGGGTTGGTAGGATGCAAAATCTCAAGGTCAATGCTATAGTGTTGTGCCAATTTTGTGACAATCCCACTAACACAAATAACACCGGTGTGACTATCACTAATTAGCAATAATCTCCATTGCGTAAATCTTCCTAAGGCTACAGGTTGTTTGTGCATTATGCAATAAAGGATAAAAAGATCATCTTGAGAAAGAGTCTCATTAGAGAGAGCTTTACCATTAATTGAACAGGTGAGAAAATGATGCACAAACCATAAAGCTTTGGATTTGAGGTGTGAGGCTTTTGTGTGGCCGTAGGAGAAATTTAGAGCTTAGCGAGCATGAATTTCATTCTAAAATTTCCAAGATTGCCAATTAGCTTTCACTTGAACATGAGCTTCATGTGAGAGCCTAAAGAGTCTGTCAAACTCTTGGCTAGTCATGAAGCGATGTCTCCCTCCCAATTTAAAGCACATGGAGAAATAAGGATTATCATCGTCAAACTTGCTGGAACAAAGAGTGTAGGATGAAAGAAATTAAACTATGAGAGATTGGTAGGAAGGCAGAGGATTGAAAGCATAGTCAAACAAACCTACATTAGACAAGAGTTCTTTGACTTCTTTATAATATCCAAGCTTCTTGAGAGTATCTTCATGCATGAATCTTAGAGGAATGAAGTTTCTCTTTTGAAATCAAGAAACCCTCTTCTTGAACTCTTGAGTAGAATAAAAGAAGGGAGAATGAGACCTTCTTGGTTTATCCTTCTTTGAAGATGTTTCTTGAGATGAGGAAGGAGGAAGGTTGATAGTTAGGATAGCCTTTTTAGGAGCCATTGATGAACAAAGAAAGTATTGCTAAGGAAAGGTTAAAGAGGAGAAAAATATAGTGGAGAATTTGAATGAGGAATAAAGAATAGAATATGAGAGTATTTATAAACAAAAATTAGGGTTAGAAAGGATTTAAAATTTGAATTTTGGTAAAAAAGAAACCTCAAAAACCATTCATGATTAGTATTGGTGAGTCAAATAGGCACAAAAGCATAATTTCCTAGTGCCGTTAGGATGGGAATCCCGGTCGGGACATGCTCTCATCCTGGTTAGGACGACATGTCCTGAGAGAGATCTCGGTCGGGATCCTCGAACGGGATCTGCTCTGTTTCAAAAGTTAAAATGAATAGAATTATGTCCTGGTCGGGGCATGTGTGGTCTTGGGCTAGATTTTATCCCTGACAGCTCCTAAAGTTCCTTAAAACTTACAATTAAATCCAAAATTAAGTGCAATAAAGTCCTTACAAAATAATGCACATATAATTTGAATTTAATAGAGGAAATAAGTGATCTTAAATGAGAATAAAATTTTTACTCATTTAATAGAGATGAAAGGGAAATATTTTGTCAAATTAAAATAATTAATTAATTGAATTTAATTCAATAATTAATTATTAATTTTCAAAATAGGAAGGATTTAAAAATAAATGATCATATTATAAGAAATAAAAACATATATAAATGCATGACAATTATTTTAAAGAAATTTGAATATATACTTTATGGAAATAGATTCAATAATTAATAAAAAAATTAAGATCACAATCAAAATAATTATCAATCAAGAATCAAATCAATTATTCAATCAATCAATAAGCAAAACATGATTTCACATGAAATTATAAAACTAAATAATCCAACCATCAATTTAGCAATTGAACACACAATCAAGATAAACTAGAACCATCGGGTTTATTACATCGTTGGTACCATAATTTTGCCCCATGTTTCAAAATTGTATCAGATTTTTAATTTTTGTCTTTTTAGTTACTAAAGTTCTATTTTTTTTCTTTTTAGTTATTAAAGTTCCATTTTTTTTTCTTTTCAGCACCACAATTTCTGTTTTTGCTATAGGTTAAAGTACCTCAAACATATCCGATCATATTTAGCATATGCGGCAGCTTGAATAAACATGTTTTTAGTATATTCGCCATGTAAACATCCCATCAAATAGTTTAATAATCTTGTTGGCCCTATAGAACAAATTTTCTATGTGGGCCCCATAAAATAAAATTTTAGCAAATTTAATTTTATGGAGTCCACAAGATGATTAGTCTACTTAATTGGATTCTTACATGGTGAATATACAAAAAATATACTTATTCAGGCTGCCACGTATGCTAAATTTGATAAAAAATCATTAAGGGACTATAATCTAAAAAAAATAGAAATTAAGGGATTGAAAAGAAAAAAATTTAAAATCTGGTACTATTTTGAAACATGGGTCAAAGTTATGGTACCATTTATTCAATAAACCCTAGCACCATCAATCATTACAAGTTCATGCTTAATGAAATTCAATCTCTCTTCATTGAGAGGTTTGGTGAAGATATCTACAAGTTGATTATTTATATCAACAAATTCAAGTGAGATATCACAATTTTGCATATGATCATGCAAGAAATGATGTTTAATATCTATATGCTTTGTTCTTGAATGTTGAATGGGATTCTTGCTAAGGTTTATAACACTTGTATTATCACATTTGATAGAAATGTGATAAAGTTTAATGCCATAGTCCATCAATTGTTATTTTTTTCCATAAAACTTGTCAACAACAACAACTAGCCGCAACATATTCAGCTTCAGCAGTGGACAAGGCAACTGAAATTTATTTCTTGCTAAACTAAAAAATTAAATGTTTTCCTAAAAATTGATAAGTTCCGGAAGTGCTCTTTCTATCTAGTAAGCTACCGGTAAAGTTCACATCCGAATAACTAATCAAGTCAAAGGTTGAACTCCTAGGATACCAAAGTCCTAAATGCAAACTTCCGCTTAAATACTTAAAAATTCTTTTGATTGCATTCAAATGAGACTCTCTAGGACTAGATTTAAACTTAGCATATAAGCAAGTAGCAAACATTATATTGGGTCTACTTGCGGTTAAGTAAAGAACGGATCCGATCATACCTCTAAATCATTTTTTATCAATCGGTTTGCCATTCTCATCCTTGTTGACTTTGGTTGTGATGCTCATTGGAGTTTTGCTTAACTTAACTCCATCCATCCCAAACTTTTTGAGAATGTCCCTTGCATATTTGGTTTGATTGATAAAAATCCCATCCTTGCATTGCTTGATTTGTAGTCCAAGAAAGAATTTGAGTTCACCCATCATACTTATCTCAAATTCTCCTTGCATTAGCTTAGAAAATTCCTCACACAAGCAATGGTTAGTAGCATAAAAAATAATGTCATCAACATAAATTTGAACAATAAGTAAATCATGCTTGGATTTCTTTATGAAAAGAGTTGTGTCAACTTTTCCTTTAGAGAATCCTTTCTCTAATAAGAAGTTGCTCAATCTTTCATACCAAGCTCTCGGAGCTTGTTTCAATCCATACAATGCTTTTGAAAGTTTAAATACATGATTTGGAAAATCAAAGCTTTCAAAATCTAGAGGTTGTTCAACATAAACCTCTTCTTCAATAAAACCATTTAAAAATGCACTTTTAACATCCATTCAAAAAAGTTTAAAATTCATGAATGATGCAAATGCAAGTAGCATTCTAATAGCTTCTAACCTTGCAATGAGGGCAAATGTTTGGTCATAATCAATGCCTTCTTCTTGATTATAACCTTTGGCTACTAGTCTAGCTTTATTCCTAGTTATGACACCTTGTTCATTCATCTTATTTCTAAACACCCATTTGGTGCCTATAATAGGATGATGTTTTGGTCTAGGAACTAAAGTCCAAACTTTGTTTCTCTCAAATTGATTTAACTCTTATTGCATAGCAAGGACCCAAAATTCATCACTCAATGCATCATCAACATTTTTAGGTTCAATTTGAGAAATGAAGGCCAAATTAACAATTGACCTAAGTTGAGACCTAGTTGTTACCCCTTTTGTAGTATCACCGATGATGAGGTCTTGAGGAAGTGCCTTCATGAATTGCCAATCCCTTGGAAGATCATCCTTTAAGATAGGTTGAGACATCTTTTCATCTTCTTCTTTTCTAGGATCTTCAAGTTCCAAAGGTTTGCTAGTATTTTCATCTTGAGCATTTTTATCCAGAAGTTCACCTACATCATCATTAATACTACACACATCCTTTCTAGGATCAAGTGAGTTGGATTCATCAAATACAACATGCATGGACTCTTCTACTACAAGAGTTCTTTTATTAAAAACGCTATATGCTTTGCTAGAGGTGGAATAGCCTAAGAAAATTCTTTCAATGGCTTTAGAGTTAAAATTTTCAAGATTCTCCTTAGTGTTTAATATAAAACACTTGCATCCAAATACTCTTAGATATGAAATTGTGAGTTTTATATTTTTCCAAAGCTCATAAGAAGTTTTGTTTAAAATTGGTCTTTTAAATCCTTTATTTACAATATAGCAAGATGTGTTAACAGCTTCTAGGAGAAGAAAATGTATGTGAAATACCATTTTCATTACAAATTTTTTTAAAGAATTCATTTTCAAATTCGGTTCCATGATCACTTCTAATGGAAGAAATAACCTTTTTCTTTTTGAACTTTTTTGAAAAATTTTCAAAGGCATTAAAAGCATCATTTTTATGAGCTAGAAAACACACCTAAGTATATCTAGAGTAGTCATCAACCAAGACATATGCATAGTGCATTCCACCAAGACTAGCAACTCTAGTTGGTTGAGCTTGAATGAAGACTTGGATTTTTATCCCTTTTGACAAGCATCATAAGGCTTATCTTTAGAGAATTCGAGTTTTGGTAAACCAATCACGAGTTCATGTTTACTAAGATCATTCAATTTGTATGTCTTAACCTTCTATGTCATGTCCATGTGTTATGAGAAATACACATTAAGCATTTGATGCTTTGTTATTAATCTTATTCAAATCAATAACATAAACATTGTTGTAAGCACCCAATTTCGGGATGATTAGAGCATGGATGAGACAGAGGACCCGGTGATGAAAATAGATTGTGAAATTAGATTTATTGGATTTGATTTATTGGTTTTAAACTAAATTGTAAATTATTTTTAGGAAATATTATTTTTATTTTAATTATTGTTATTATTAATTTTTTTATATTTAAAATAGATTTTCAAAAAAAAAAATTTAAGTTTTTCAGAAGAAAAAAAAAAGAGAAAATGATGAATGGGCCATTAGGCCCATTCATCACTTTGGTAGGGGAAGATGGCCATCTTCCGTTTTTTCATTTGGCTTTTCGAATTTTTTTTTCAAAAATTTATTTATTTATTTTATTTATTTATCATTTATCATTAGATTTTGATTAGGTTATTTTGATAAGTATTTTTATTTTATTAGATAAATGTGTGGATAAAATTTATTTATTTATTTTTAGATAAATAATAAAAATAATTTATTTTATTTGATTTTTATCCTGTAATCAGATTA